>JAODAL010057480.1:0-22653 GCA_025379985.1 Phyllomedusa bahiana
AGGGTCCTGAGGAGAGGTCGTGGGTTCCCGCTAACTCAATTCATGCTGATTCCCTCATCAATGAATTCCACGACGCTCACCCAGAGAGACCCGGACCAGATAAGGGTCCAGTGGCCCCTCCTAAAAGGGGGGGTACTGTCAGGATACGTTCGTCTGGGCAGCCTCTCACCTGTTTAGCACAACGACCTGCAAGGGTGAATAGGTCTATCCTGGGACCACACCCTGGGAGAGTTGCTGCTCCTGAGCCAGGAGTGACAGCTCTCAGGACCAATCAGAGGGCCCGGATGCCGCACCAATCAGCTGCGGGGGCGGTGCCCCGGCAGACTTCTTAAACCTCCTCATTCCCTCTATGCTTTGCCTGAAAAAGGTGTTCCCTTCCTGTTTCCTGTGATTCCCGTTTGTTGCTGTTGTTCTCCTGGATTTCTGACCCCGGCTTGTTTCTTGACCTCGCTTGTTGCCTCTGATTTTGTACTGCGCTCCTGACTGTGATTAACCCCGGCTTGTTTCTGACTATTCTTCTGGCTTACGTTTTTGGCATATATTCTCCCGCACGTTTACCGACCCGGACTGTTTGACACTGCGTTTTCCCTGACGGCCCTGCACTTATCAGCGTAGGGGCTGTCGTCCAGTTGGGGTCTGCCGCTTAGGGCAGCACGCCAAGTAGGCAGGGACAGTGGGCTGGGTGGCAGTCAGGGCCCACTGCACCTCCCTTGACGGGACAGTTAGTAGAAACAATACATAAACATATAAAGCAAATACAATTACCCCCACAGTGTGTAAGTAAAGCAAGTAAGCATAATTTCCAACTAACAAAAAAGAAACAAAAATTATATAACATTACATAATGGGTAAATACAGACCAGCAGCACAAGAGTACACCCAACGCGCGTTTTGCAAAAGAAGTAATAGTTGCAGGTACCCAAGATGGCCCTGGAATGAACAGGTGTGCCACCAAGTGGGGTGTGATGTCTGGCAAGAGACACAGAGAGCCACTATGAAATAATGTCGCAAGTTCAGACCGGAGGAAATTAATTAAAGGGGTTTTGCCACGAAGTAAAATTGATGTGGGAAGTTTGTAAATTAAATAATAAACATTTTCACCATTCATCATTATTAAAAATTCTGCACCGTTTTTGTTTTAGCTTCTCCTTTAGTGATCCATTGTTTACAGCTCGTCTCCAGGGGATATGACCAGGGATGAGAGCTCCTCAGTCCTGGCCAGACATGCTCAGACATCACTTCTCCTCTCAGACAGCTATTGAATGTTCAAACCCCAGGTGTTGTCACTCTACTCCCGTCCTCTGTGCTCCTTAGTAATTAGTCAAACAGTGCAAATAAATTAAAAAAAGAAACCTCAATCAGGTCTGTGCATTGATAAGGAGAAAAAACAACAACACAGGTTTGGTTCCTGCAGGGATTTGAGCAGAGGACTCTTGTGCCTGGAGGCAAAAGTTTTACCTCTGAGCTACATTGTAACTACTCACAGCTCTTTACATAAACAGTCCTTTCTTTGACTAGAGTGGGGAAAGGCCTGGTGATGTCATCCTGCTGGGTCACATGATGTGCAATTCAAACAACTCACACACGCCCCCTTCTGAGCACACAGAGCTGAAGAGCTGGATGCAGGAGGTAAGAAATGAGATTGTGGCAAAACCCCTTTAAGATGCAAACAAACCCAATGAAAGGAAGAATGAGTAATTATACCCCATATGCAACCCGATTAATAAGTAATACATCTGATGTTCCTGGGTAATTAAATGATGGCGAGATAGCCCTGGTTCAGGGCATGTAGCCGGTGCCTGGGATATACCTGAAGTATTGCAAAAATTATGTTCCAAAGGAGAAAAATAGAGTGGAAATGAATTAAGATGGACCCAAACTAAACCTAAGTATTGCGCTGAATTAACAAGGTGAATATGATATGAAGAGAATACATTTTTCTAAGGGACAATAGAATGAATCATGGGATGGTCTGGACTCATTTCCATAAAGTGTAATTCACTCTTTGTAAGCCTGAGAAGCAGTGCGATTTAACAAGTGATGTGCTTCAGGGCCATTCCTAGGGGCGGGCAGGGCGAGTGGTCGCCCTGGGTGCCGAGGCTCCGCTCACCCAAGGGGGGCGCCGCGGCCCCTTCCTGCCCGGGGAGGCCCCTGACCTGCGCGACTGTTTTAGAACAGTCGCGCGACCCAGAGCTGCAGGGAGGAGGGGGACGGATCGTTCCCGTCCTAAACTCCCCCCCCTTTTTTTTGCGTAAACGGGGGGGGCCCCAAAGCTCTCCCCGCGCCCCTGTGACGCTCGATCCCCTCGGCTGGGCTCTGCCGCCGGGAGCCCCCTGGGAGTGCGTGCAGCGTAACGGCGTGATGACGTCCGCCGCTTACAAAAGTCAGCAGCTCCCACGTGAGCGCTCCGGACTGGGAGCGGGGCCCCCAAGGTGAGTACTTTTGTTTTTTAAATTACTTGCAGGCCCCACTGGCTACGGGGGGCACCCTTTGGTACAAGGGGGGACACTGGCTACAAGGGGGGCATCCTGGCTACAGGGGGGCATCTGGCTAAAGGGGGGGCACCTGGCTATAAGGGGGGCACACGGCAAAGGGGGGCACCGGGCTACAAGGGGGGCCATGGCTAAAAGGGGGGGGCACACTCCTACAATGGGGGCACCCTGGCTACAAGGGGGCACACTGGCTACAAGGGGGGACCCCGCTACAAGGGGGGCCACTTGGCTACAAGAGGGGCTCCGGGCTACAAGGGGGCATCCGGCTACAAAGGGGCACACGGGCTACAAGGGGGGCTCCTGGCTACAAGGGGGGGTATCCTGGTACAAGGGGGCCCCCTGGTACAAGAGGGCATCCTGGCTAAAAGGGGGGGAAACACTGTCTACAAGGGGGGCATATGGCTACAAGGGGGGATCCTGGCTAAAGGGGGGCCACTGGCTACAATGGGGGACCCGGGCTACTTTGGGGGCACACTGGTTCAAGGGGGGCACACTGGCTACAAGGGGATACTGGCTATAATGGGGCACACTGGCTACAAGGGGGGCATCACTGGCTAAAGGGCACATGGAAAAAGGGGGGGCCACTGGCTCGGGGATCAGGCTCAAGGGGGCTCACGGGTAAAAGGGGGGCACATGGTCAAGGGGGCATCCTGGCTCAAAGGCACCGGGGCTCAAGGGGGCCCCGGCTACAAGGGAGGCACACTGGCTAAAATGGGGACACTGCTACAATGGGGCACACTGGCTAAAAGGGGGCCCCTGGCTAAAGGGGGGGCCCCTGGCTACAATGGGGGCACCCTGGCTGCAAGGGGGGCACACTGGCTAAAATGGAGCCACACTGGCTACAGGGTGGGCCTTTTTGGGCTACAGGGGTGGGCTCAGGGGCAAAGGGGGGGGCACACGGGTAAAGGGGGCATCACGGCTAAAGGGGGGAAACAGGGCACAGGGGGCACCCCGGGCAAGGGGGCATCACTGGTTACAATGGGGGACACAGCTAAAAGGGGGGCATCTTGGGTAAAAGGGGGGGGATTTTTGGTAAAAAGGGGGAGCTACGGGCTACGGGGGGCTCTATGGCTACAGGGGCATCATGCTACAAGGGGGCACACAAGCTCAAGGGGGGCATCAACTGGCTACAGGGGGGCATCACGGGCTACGGGGGGCTACTACCTGGCTATAGGGGTACTACCTGGCATAGGGGGTATAATGGCTACGGGAGTATTCAGGGTACCATAGGGAATGCTATAGATGGGGGGTTTGTATAGGTTTTGATTGGTTGGAAAATGTGATAAAGGGGGAGTCTTAAAGATATTGTTTTTAAAATTTTCAGTGAAGAGTGGGGGAGTAGTTTAATGGCGTCTGGGACGATGGAGGAAAAAAGAAGAAGAAAAAAACAACCTTCAGGAATTCCTGTGAGTAACTGATTAATTTTTACTGTAACCATTTATAGTTGCAGACCCCTGTGTACAGCGGGAACCCACCACTGTATGCAGTAAATTGGTTGAAGTATAAGGGTTTGTATTCAGTAATGGTCAGTTTGTATTTTAGTCACTAGGTGCTGGTGATAGGGGTCCTGTTTGCGTATTGGGTTCCCTATGTGGTGATTGTGGTCATTTGGGGTGTATTATTCGGTCACTGTGTGCGGGTGATTGTGGTCAGGGGTTTTGGGGGGTTTTTCTGGTTGGTGTAGCAGTTTTTTTTGGAACTTATGACATTACTAGAATTTTTATAGTAAGATTGGGGTTAAACTTTTTTTTTTTTTTTGATTTGGTTGATGGTGTGCACTGGTTTCTTTTGTGGCCAATTTTTAAAAGGGGGGAGGGGGCGAAAATTTTTTTACCTGTCCTGAGTAAAATTTTTAGCCTGGAATGCCCTGATTGCTTTATATAAAATATATTCCAGGCGACATTTTGTCTCTTACCTATGAATTTTGCATATGATTTTGTGATGAAAGGTAATTAGGGTGTACCCCTGTTTTGCCAAAAAAGAAAAACCTGGTGATCAGGCCCCCGGGAAACCTTTTGGAAGGCCTCCAAAGTCTGTGCTTCTGTGTTCTCCATCCCTTACTAATCAACATTGATCCCCTAGGCATTGATAGTCGGGTTTTGTGCAAAAAAAAGAGCCCAAACAAAAGTTTTTCCCCCAAGGACTTCTGGTTAAGCTTAACTGGAAATATAACACAAACCCCTTAAAAACGAACCCATTGACTTTTTGCAGAATAAACATTGTAGTCTATAGCGGAATATTGACCCAGTTGCAGTGTCTCCATCAGCAGATCTAACCTTTGGATGGGGGACGCCTCTGATGTCTCCACAGGTCTCTCTCTCTCTCTCTTAACTGAGCAAGAGTCAACGCTAGGGCTCCCAACCCATTTATTATTATTATTTTTATTTTTTAAACGCCATTGATTCCAGGGGGGCTTTTACTTCGGGGGGTTACATCATTTCATAAATCAAACAGTACAGTGAAAAAGGATAAAGACAATTGCAGCAGAGGGAGAGAGGCCCACCCGCGAAGGTTACAATCTACAAGGGGGGGGAAAGAAAAGGGGGGTGAGGGGGGACATTCTGGGAGGAAGTAGTGACAAGTTTAGTGAAGGTTATAGGCAAGCATGAAGAAACACATGTGTATCCTATAGAAACACATGTGTATTCTGCCTCTTTAGAGGGGTAGTGGGGGCCACATCCAGAACCACTGTCATATAGTGTAGTACCACTTAACAGATTTAACTAAGGCACAGGAGCTCAGAGCAGTTCTTCTAGGTGGACCTGTGCAATTCTTCATTTTTTTTTTTGTTTAGTAAATGCTGAGCTAATTAACTTTGCCACGTGTCCAACATAATCTGTGCATCCTAATAGTGAGTTATTGAAATAGAAATATACAGGAGACAGATAGATAGGTCGATAAGTATGAGATTGATGGATGGATAGAGACCTTCTGTCTCCTCCCTCCTCCATTATAGATGGTAAGCCCTCATGGGCAGGGTCCTCTCTTATTATGTATCCCTTTACTGTTCACTGGTATTATTGTATTTGTTCTGTATTTGAACCTCATTCCTTGAACATCACCCTGGAATTAATGGTGCCCTAAAATAAATAATATAATTATGATGGCAGAGATAGTTTATAGATAGAAAATGATAGATAGATTAATAGATAGATAGATAATAGATATGAGAAGATAATAGAATAGATATAAAATAGATAAAAGATATGAGTTTGTTATGATAATAGATTATAGATAGTAATAGATAGATTTAAAAAGAAAAGATAATAGATAGATAATAGAAAATATTAAAAAGATTATGATATGAATAGATAGAAGTGAAGGGATAATTGATGATAGATAGTAAGATTAGATGATAATAGGGTTTAAACGATGATATAAAATAGATATATATGAACTAGATAGACAACAAAAGATAAATGGGGGAAAAAAATAGATAATAGACAAATATGAGTGATTGAAATTTGAGAAAATAACTAGATTTAAAAAATATAAAATAAAATCAAGGGCAATGCTGTGAAAACAAAAAGGGAAACGCCACAAAGCGCACTCCCCAAAGCTCAAAATTAGTACATTTTGAGAATTAATCTATTCAAAACACATATTTGAATAGATTAGAAGATGATCCCTTAGAAGCTGTCACAATCCAATATCATCAGCACAATACTAGCACTAAAAAACAATCAAAAAGAACATAGGAATTTTGGGAAAAGTATTTCTGCTATTTGAATTTAAAAAATTTTTTGGGTTTTAGTTCAAAATTTTTTTTATTTTTCCCCTTAAAGGGGTGCTCCCCCCCCAGAGTTCCCTAGATGCTTTCCTTCACTTCCCGATCAGACTGTCTGAATTACAACAGCTCTTTCATTCACTCCCTGTATTCAACTCCATGTTTTCAGTCTGCTAATTAGTTTAGATTAGTTTAGAAGCTTCTCTGAAACTGCTAGCAGGAGATTTATCTAAAGTAAACAGCAGTAATTAGTCTTTTGTCTGAAAGTTCAGATAACACAAGTTCTCACTCTGGCTGCCATGACCTGTGTGATGACATCACTCTGCTATCACATAGAAAAAAACAGCAGGGGAGAAAAGAGTACACTGGTCAGTCACTGGGGGAACCAAATAGAGCCAGGAAGGTGATAAAATCATTTGTAGCTCCTTAACAAAAAAAGATGAACAAAGCAATATATTTGGAGAATGTCTTCATTCAGTGTTCCCTACATTTTGAAAGCTATTCTTTCTAGCGAGACAACCCCTTTAATATTGAAAGTTGTAGAACCATTTAGAATTATATACCCTTACTCCCCCACTTTTAGATAGATAGATATGAGATAGATAGATAGATAGATAGATAGATAGGAGATAGATAGATAGATAGATAGATAGATAGATAGATAGATAGATAGATAGATAGATAGATAGATAGATAGATAGATAGATAATGTTGGGGTCTGTATAAGCAGCAGATGGATATTTCTGTCCTGCCCTCCCGGAGGGGATATATGTTCCTTCTTGTCTTTGAGCTTAAATCCTCCATTAATGAGGCTGATAACATTCATAGCTGATATATGCACTTGATACAGTTGGTCTTTCTAACACATTCATCCATCCATCAAGTTGACCAAATTTGTTTCTTACAAATTTAGAATTCACTGAGGGAGTTGATGGCAAGTGACAATACACCTACAGTGATGAGCAGCATCTCCAGGGGCAGCGGGAGGACCTGGTGCAGGTGATAGCCTCATACATATAGATGGGGTATAGCTGGCAGGCGTGCAGTATTCCATGTCCTTCACATGTTCTTCTCTGGGGGCTCAGCACCCATGCTGGCTCAGGAGCAGTATGGTCGTAGCTCTCAGCACCCACCACTTATTCTTTCTTTATCTCTTTCTAGGACCGCCGCTTTTGGTTTTGATGGATTCTGATAATGGTAACAAGCATCGAGCGGAATGTGTCATTATTCTGAGACGACCTCCGAGTCTCCACTTCTCACATAATCATCTCCATGTAAACAAATCAATACAGTTTATTCTTCCGAAAGTGGTTACATGCAAAACAGCTGGAGAATCTGATACTTAAAGGGGAAGTACAGGATCCTGTAAAATCCGATATCTCTTACAATGTGTTACTCTTGACTTACTACAATTATAAGAATGGTTACAAATGGTTGCATCGAGTTCAACCAATGGTGGGAAAAGATGTGGATGAAGGGAGGAGGATAGGGGGCTTATAAGCTTTGTTTTCCCATTGATGAAGACTTTGGGATCAGGAGGGAAAGCTTCCTTAGAGCAGATTGGTTTATGACTTATGGGTTCCTATCAGACTGGAGCCAGATGTTTTATACCGCTACATAAGTATTAATATTATTAAGCAGTAAATGGTAGTAGAATCTAGGAGCCACATGTATGAAAACTGTCTAGGTCTAAAATTCACTTTGTTGTCAATAGCAACCAGAGCGCCCCTCTCATTTCATTTAGTGCTCTGGAAAAATGATAGGGGCTTTCTGATTGGTGGCTCTGGGCAACAAATTGAGTTTTAGACCTAGACAGTTTTCATACATGTGGCCCTTATATGTCACAGTATAAGTCCAGCACCGATGTAGATAAAAGAAATAAATATTTATTGAAGTCTCATGTTAAAATACAAGCACACCATGGATAATGCTGACGCGTTTCGGCTGCATATTGACCTTTACTCATTGCATAAAAAACCTGTATTATTTAAAATTATTTAAACAAAAAAATTTTCAACCCATGGAAAATGCTAATAGAAAAAACTTCCCATGGCAAAACAGTATATGCAAAAGGGAAAAAAAACAAAACAATAAAAAGAAAACCAAACCCCATTAAGGAAAACCCAAAATTGAATTTTAAACCCTTTTAAAAAAGGAAACTTTTTTAATGGTTTCCCTGGCCCCTTTGGAAAGCAGTTATGTGACAGCCAAATCCAAAAAAAGGGTTCCCGATTTTTTAAAAGGGAAATTTTCCCGCAAAAAGCCGCCCTCTTTTAAGGGTTTAAACCAATTTCCCCCACCAACCCTACCACGGGGGATAGGGCAAGTCCCCATTGTGGGAAATTTTAGAAAAATGTTTTTTTAAATTTTTTTAAGGAAATTTTAAAGCTTAATGGATTGATAGAATGTGCTCCACAATACTTGTTTTTAAAGGGGTTTAATGCTCTTATCCTTTTGGAAAATTTTTATCTTGAAAAAAAAAAATCCCATACCATTTTTCCCGACAATACGGGTCTGCGGCCCCATGTGTTTGTGGAAGGGTTTCCCAACCCAAATTTTGGGTGAAAAAATTTTCTTGGGTTTAAAACCCCTTATTAGTGAGGTGTTAATTTATTGGGGGTTATAAACGCCTCTCTACCCCTACGTGCGGTATTTCATTTTTGTACTGTCTTAATGTATTAGTGAGGTTTTCTGCAAGGATTTTGGGGGTCTATAGGCCTTCCTTTTTTTTACAGTGGGGGTACTTTCTTTTCCCCTTTTCTGCTCTTAATGTTTAGTTTATGTGCATGGGGAGTGATTGGTGGTTAAAATTTTGCGCCCCTCTAAAAGTACCTGGGGGTAATACATGTCCTGTACTGCTCCCCTTTTTTTTATTAGTGAGGGTTTGCAGTGATTGGGGTTATAGCGCCCCCTACGTCGTGCGGGGCTCATGTCCCGTACTGCTCTTACTGTATTAGTGAGGTGGCAATGAGTGATTAGTGGTCTATTGTGCCTTCTTTTTGTACATTTCGGGGGACTTTTCTAAAGGGCCTGTACTGCTTTAATGTATTTGTGGGTGCTACAGTGATTGTGGTTTGTATCGCCTCTTACTTTTCTGGCCGGTACTAATGTCCTGTCTGCTTTACTGTATTAAATGGGTGCATGCCCGTGATTGGGGGGTTTTAAACGGCCCCTCTTTTCCGTACAGTGCGATACTACATGTCCGTAAATGCTTTACATTTTTGTAAGGGGGTTTCAGTGAATTTGGGGGTCTTTAAAAAAACCTCCTTTCAGTTTTTGTGCGGGTATACATGTCCTGTACTGCTTCTTACATTTATTAGGGGTTAAAACCCGTGATTTTATGGTTTTTATGCCCTCCCTTTGTTTTAGTGACGGTTCTACATGTCCCGTAATGCTCTTACATTTTAAATTTTTTTAGGTGACACGTGATAGAAGGTCTATAGTGCCTCCTTTCAGTTTTAAATGGGGTACTACTTTTTCCCGTTTTCCCTTTTTAATGTATTAGGGGAGGTGCATGCAGTGATTTTCCAAATCTTTTGGGACCTGTCTACAATACAGTGGGTTTCATGTCCCTGTTTGTTCCCATATGTTTTTAGTGAGGTGCAGGGGTGATTGGGAGGCTTTAACGCCTCCCCTACAGCACAAAAGCGGTGTCAATTTTCCTTTACCCGCTGTAACATCTAAATTTTACATGCATGCAGGGTTGGTGGTTTATGCGCCCCCCCCTAGAGTAAGTGAGATACTACATGTCCTGTACTGCTTTTTACATGTATTAGTGAGGTGCATGCGTGATTTGGGGGTCTTTAAAACGCCCCTCTTTCAGTTTCCCGTTTCGTTACTACATGCCTGTACTGTTTTAATGTATTTGGCTGGTTTCATGCCCTTTATTTGGGGTTTATAGCCCCTCTCTTCAGTTCAGGTTGGGTTTGGGAAAACAAGTCCTGTAAATCCCCTTTTTAGGGATTAGTGTGTGCCAAAGGGAGGTTTTGGGTGTCTATAGCAAACCCCCTTTTAAAAGTTCCAGTGCGGGGATACTGTCTGTACTGTCTTTTTTGATTAGTGATGTGCCCTGCAGCGATTGGCAGTTATTGCAAACCCCTCTTAAAGTACAGGGGTACTACTTTTCCTGTTTTTTTTCTTCTTTTATTTGTGAGGTTAAATTTGTGATTGGCGGGGCTTTTGGCCTCCCTACCCGTCAGTGCTGGGTATAATTTTTCCCGTAATTTCTTTTTCATGTTTTTTGGAGGGGCATTTCAGTAATTAAAGGTCTATTGCGCCCCTCTACAGTAAAAGTGTGCGGTACTACATGTCTGTAATTCTTTAAAATGTGTTAAAATTTACAGGAAAAAAAAAGGGGGGCATTTAAATTTCTTAAAAAATCACAAATACAAGGCGGAAAATCATAGCTTAATGACTTTGGGCCCGAAAAAATGGACCAGTTTGGAGGCCCCCCACTGGCCCCTTTTTACTACCTGGGGAAAAAAAAACAGGAGAAATTTAATTTCTTTAGAGTAACTCCCACTCCACCCTAGGGGAAACAAAATTTGGGTAATAAAAAATTTTACTTTAAATTGATAAAATTTTAAAACCAGTTGGCCCGAAAATTTACAGTTTAATACATGGGGGGATTGCACTTTTTACATGTAAAATTTTTTGGGGGCCCGGGCATTCAGTAACTGGCGGTCTATTGCGCCCCTTGCAGTACAATGCGTAATTTTCTTTTCCGGGAAGGCCCTTTCAGGGGGTTTTGGCTTTGTTTCCCACCCGGGATAAATTTCAGGGCGTAAATTTTCCCCCCAGTTTAAAGTCGGTGTTTGGAGCTCGGTTTGGGGGGGGGGGGGCCAACAGTTGTGGCCCCATAGACTTTGGGATTCCCGCTATTTTTTTTAAATGTCCCCTTTTCTCCCTGCCGTGGCGTATTGCACGAACGGGGGGAAAGGAAAACATAAATCCATAGCTCCTTTTTATGAGAAACTGTGAATTACCGATTGCTTTGGGGGGGCATTGTGCCCGTTTTTGACGCAGTACGGTGTGAAAACGGACTGAATTTTTCCCCCCAGTTTAAGCCGTGTGAAAATTTTGGGCCCCTGTGTTGTATGCAGTGATTGGTGGTCTAGTAGTCTGTTACTACCCTGTCCTTTTACTGCTCCCTTTCATGATTTGTGAAAAGGGGCTTTTTGTGTTTTGGGGATTATCAAACGCCTCTCTTTCTGTACAGTGCCCGGGGGGTTCCTTTAAAGGGCCCGTACTGCCCCCTTTTCATTTTATTAGTGAGGGGCATGTTGTGATTTGGGGGGTCTAGTAGCCCCTTTTCTACGTACAGTGCAGGTACTACGGTTTTCCTGTATGCTCTTTTCATTATTAGTGAGGTTTCTTTCAGTATTGGTTTGGTTTTTTAGCGCCTCTCTCCCGTAAAAAGTGCCCGGGCTTTCATGGGCCTGTTTTGCTTTAAAATGTATTAGTGAGTTTCAGGCCGTGAATTTGGGGGTCTATTGCTCCTTTATAAAGTACCCGTGCGGTACTTTCATTTTCCCCGTATGCTCTTTCATGTTTAGTGAGGTGCAGGCATGTTTATTTTGGGGGGTTAGTAGCTCCTCTCTTCCGTTTCAGTGGGGGGGGTACTCATGTCCCGTACTGCTTTACATTTTATTAGTGAGGTTGGCCTGCCTGATTGGGGGTAATAGACCTCTCTTAAAAGTACGTGCGGGGAAACAATTTTCCTGTTTTTGTTCTTACATGTATTAGTGAGCTGCAAAGGGGTGTTGGGGACCTTTTAGCGCTGCCTTTTAAAAGTACAGTGCGGTATACAGTCCTGTATGCTCTTACATGTTATTAGTGAGGTGTTTCGTGATTGGGAGTCATTGCGGCCCCCTTTTACAGTTCAGTGGGGGTTTCTTTTTGTCCCGGGAATTTTTCTTACAAGTATTAGTGAGCTTTAAAGGATGTTTGGGAATTTAAAAAGACCTTCTTTCAGTACAGTTTCGGTTTTTACATGGGGGCCTTTACTGTTTTATGTGTATAATTGAAGGGGTATGAAATGGTTTTGGTGGTCTATAGCGCCTCTCTACAGTACAGTGTGGTACTACATGTCCTGTACTGCTCTTAAATGTTTTTGTGCAGTGCACAGGCCCGGGGCTGCCCCCAGGGCAAAAGGGGATTTTTCCCGGCGGGCCGCTGGGGGCCCGGGCCGCAAAGGGGTGGCTCGGGACGGGCCCCCCGAGAAGGACGGTGTTTTCCCCCACGGTGGGCTCCGAGTGCCGGCACCCGGGCTTTGGCGGGGCTATTGGGCCGCAATGGTGCTTTAGCCGGGCCCGGGCCCCGGGGGCAGGGGGGCCCACAGGCCCCCTGCCAGCGGCTGCACCCGGGGGGGGGCACCCATCCACCCTGCAGCCAAACACAGCCCGCCCCCTGCCCCCGGCGGGGCAAGCGCAGCCGAGGCCCGGAAAAATTTGGCCTTTTTCTGATCCCCTTTTATTTCAGCTCCCCCGGGGGGCCGGGGGCCGGCGCGCGATGACGTTAATACTCGGGCGCCTGCCCCGCGGGCCCCCTGGGGGGCTGAATAGACGGGATCCCGAAAATCCCCGATGTTTTAGCCTCGGCGGGTGCTTGCCCGCGCGGTGCAGGCGGCCAGCTTTTGATGGGTGATGGGGGATCGGTGACCCGGGCCCTGCAGCCCTTTTTGGGCGAGGGGGGCCTGTCGGCCCCCCGCCCAGGGGGCCGGTCGCTGATGCGAAACCTTGCGGGGCCCTTTAGCGCTCCGCGGCCCGGGGTCTGTGCTGGGGCCTCCGGGGAAAAACAGAAAAGCAGAAGCAGGAAAAATTCGGTAAATATTGGTTTTATTTTTTTTTTTTTAAACTACCCGCCCCCGTCTTTGCTTTATACAAGCCCTGTTAGCTATATACCAGCCCCCGTCTAGCTTTTTAAAATTAAAAAGCCCCGTCTAGCTATTTACAAAGGGCCCCCGTTGCCTATATACAAGCCCCCGTCTAGCATATACCAGCCCCCGTCTAGTATATTCCAACCCCCTGTCTTTGCTATATACCAGCCAATGTTGCCTTTATACAAGCCCCCCTTTTTAGCTTATACAAGCCCCGTTCTGCCTATATACAATCCCTGTCTAGCTATATACAAGCCCCCGTCTGCCCATATAAAAAAGCCCCCGTCTAGCCCTTTTTACAAGCCCCCGTCTGCCTTTATACCAGCCCCCCTGTCTAGCTATATTCCAAACCCCGATAGCTATATAAAAAGCCCCCTTTTCTGCCCCTTTTTACAAACCCCGGGTTTGTTATAAAAAACCCCATGTCTTGCTATATTTCAAGCCCCTGTTAGCTATTTACAAGCCCCGGGCTGCCTATTTACAAAACCCCCGTCTAGCTATATAAAAAGCCCCTGTCGGGCCCTTTTTAAAAACCCCTGTCTAGCTATATACCGCCCCTGTCTGCCTATTTTAAAAAGCCCCTGTCCCGCTATATAAAATGCCCCGGGCTGCCCCATATTCAAGCCCTTGTTTTCCTTTTTTAAAGAAGGGCCCCGGGCAAACTATTACCCGCCCCTGTCTAGCTAATTTCAAGCCCCTGGGCTGCTATTTTCCAGGGCCCCGTTTTGCTATTACAAAGCCCCTATCTTCCCCTTTTTTCAAGCCCCCCGTCTTGTATATACAAAACCCCCCCGTCTAGGTTTTTACTAAAACCCCCCTCAGCTATATTTCCGCCCCCGTCTTGATTTATTTCAAGGCCCCCGTCTGAAATATATTCATGCCCCGGTTTGCTAATAATTAAAAAAAACCCGCCCCCGTCTAGATTATACCAGCCCCCGTCTGCCTATAACAAGCCCCTTTAAGCTTTTTTACTAAACCCCTTTTCTGCCTATATTCCAGCCCCCCTCTAGTATATTTCATGCCCCCCGTTGCCTATATACCCGCCACTGTCTAGTTTTTACCAGCCCCCGGGGCTGCCCATATTCAAGCCCCTGTTAGGGTTTTACAAGCCCCTTTGGGGCTGCCCCAAAATTTTCAAGCCCCCGTCCGCTATAAAATTTCCAGCCCCTGTCTAAATATATACCCCGCCCCTGTTTTGCCTTTTTCCCGCCTTTTCTAGTATTTTTACTGCCCTGTCTTGCTATATACCAGCCCCGTCTAAACTATATTTCTGCCTTTTCTAGCTTTTTATCCTGTCTAGTTTTATTTCCCGCCCTGTCTAGCTATTTTACCAAAACCCCGGGCTAGCTATATTTTGCCCTGTCTTGCTATATTTCCGCCCCTTTAGCTATATAAAGGGCCCGTCTAGTATATACCGGCCTGTCTTGCTTTATTTAAGGGCCCCCGTTTAGCTAAATACCCGCCCTGTCTAGCTAAGGGCCCCCCCCCTGTCTAGTATATACCCGCCCGTCTGCCTAATTTTTAACCCGCCTGTCTGCCTATTATGCCCCGGGTTTCCCATTTACCAGCCTGTCCCGCCTATATACTGCCCTGTTGCCCATTTTCCAGCCCTGTTACCTTTTACCAGCCCTGTCTAAACCCATTTTCCAGCCCTGTCTGCCCCTTTACAAGCCCGGTTGCCCATATACCCCGCCCCGGGCTAGCTATATACCCCGCCCCGGTTTTAGCTATATACAAAACCCCCGTCGGGCCCATTTAAAAAGCCCTTTTTGCCCAATTTTACAAAGGCCCCCGTCTGCCTTAACAAGCCCCTGTCTAGCTATTTTTACAAGCCCCTGTCTGCCCATTACAAAACCCCCTTTTTGCTATATTTCAGCCCCTGTCTACTATTTTCACCACCCTGTCGGGCCCATTTACAAGCCCCTGTTTTGCTATTTACAAGGGCCCCTGTTAGCTTTACAAAAACCCCTGTATGCCTATATACAAGCCCCCGTCTTGCTATATACCAGCCCCCGTCTGCCTATATACAAGCCCCTGTCTAGCTTTATTTCAAACCTGTCTGCCCATATACAAGCCCTTTTTCGCCTTTTTCGAGCCCCTGTTAGCTATATTTCCAGCCCCTGTCTTGCCATTACAAGGGCCCCCGTCTGCCTTTAAAATTTTCCCGCCCCTGTCTAGCTATTTAAAAGCCCCTATCCGGGCCCATTTAAAGCCAATGTCTACTATATAACAAGCCCCCGTTAGATATTTACAAGCCCCTGCTAGCTTTATACCAAACCCCCTGTCTAGCTATTTTTAAAGGCCCCCTGTCTGTTATTAAAACCCGGTTTTTTATTACCCGCCCCTTTCTTGTTTCCAGCCCCGTTGCCTAATACAAGGCCCCGTCTATTAATCAAGGACCCTTCGGATTTATACCCGCCCCCTGGATAGAAAAACAAGGGCCCCTGTCTGCCAATACCAAACCCCCGTTCCTTTTTAGTAAACCACCCCTCTCTTATACAAGCCCCTGTTTTAGCTATATTTCAAAACCCCTGTCTGGCCCCATTTACAAGCCCTGTCTGCCTATATACAAGCCCCTGTCTTAAACTAATCCCCGCCCCTGTTTTAGCTATATACCGCCCTGTTTTGGGCCTTTTTTACCCCCATGGGCTTGCTATTTAAATCCCCGTCTTTGCTAATAACCAAACCCGGTTTGCTATATACTGCCCTGTCTAGCTTTATTTAAAGCCTGTCTAGCTATATACCGCCCTGTCTAGCTATTTTTACCAGCCCTGTTAGGGTATATAATTTCCCTGTCTAAACTAATACCAGCCCTTGGGCTAGCTTTTTAAAAGCCCTGTCTAGCAAAATACCAGCCCTGTTGCCCATATAATGCCCTGTCTAGGGTAAAATTTCCCGCCCTGTCTAGCTATTTGCCAGCCCCGTTAGCTTTATACTGCCCCCTTGCCATTTACCCGCCCCGTCTGCCCAATACTTGCCCCGTTTCCTATTTACCAGGGCCCCGTCTGCCTATTAATGCCCTGTTGCCTTTATACCAGCCCTGTCAACTATTTTTCCAGCCCTGTCTACCTATTTTCCAGCCCTGTTGCCCCATTTTAACCCGCCCTGTCTACCTATTTAACCAGCCCCGTCTGCCTTATACTGCCCCCCCTCTAAACCTAATTTTCCAAACCTGTCCCGCCCATATACTGCCCTTCTGCCTTATACCAGCCCTTTTCTTAAAATATTTTACCAGCCCTGTTAAACCCTTTTACCAAACCCTGCCCGGCTACATTAAAGGCCCCCCTGCTTACATACTGGCCCTGCCTGCCTACTTTTTGGCCCCAGCTGGGTTAATTTTCTGGGAAAAAAAAAAGGTAATTTCTGGCCCTTTCCTGGTGTTTACTGGGGGCAGCCCGCTACCTGGCCCAGTTACTTGGGGGGGGGGGGCCCCAGCTACCCGGCTAGTTACGGGGGGGAGCCCTTGTACCTGGCTTTTACGGGTAGGCCCCCCGTCTTTCCTTTCCCCAATGGGGGGGCTAGGTATTTTTCATGCCCCTTATCTGAATTTTTTTTTTTTTCTAATTTTTAGGGTCTAACATTAAAAATGTTTTTGGGGGAATTTATGGAAAGTGCTGGTTTAAAAAGAGGAGTCTTAGATTATTTTTGGTAAAAATTTTACAGGGATAGTTGACCACCAGAAGGGACATTGCATGCTGTACCGGGGGAGGGGAAAGAAAAGGAAGGGGAAGAAATTTTAAACAGGGAAAAAACAATCTGGAAGGTTTGGGCCAGGGAAAGGAAAAAGAAAAGGAGAAGGGAAAAACAACTTCAATCAGCGTGACGCTCCTGTGGGGTCCCTGATATTTAGGGGTCATTTTTTTTTCTGTGTTTTAATCAGTGCTTTTATTCATGTGATGGTGAACCCGACTACTGGGGATTGTTTGGGGGGGGGTTGGGAGGTTTTGTTGGTGCCCTTTTGTAGTGTCAGTGTGGGCTTGTCCCCGTTTTTTTAAAACAAGTGCCACCTGACTCCCGGATGAGGAGTTTCTCTGCACCCTATTTCTTTCTTTTTTGTGTTTAGGGGGGTTTCCTCGGAGCGGGTTTTTGGTTGCATTTTTTATGCGTTTTTTTTTGTCGAAATGTACGGGAAATTAAATGCTCCTCCCTTTTTGCCCCAAAAACCGCACCAAAAAAAACCCTAAAAAACACACCAAAAAAAAACTTTCCCTGTGAAAGCAGCTTTTTAGTGTAGTTTATTTTAGACAGTGGGGAGGTGCGAAAAACAAGGGGACATTTTGTAAGCAAAATATTTGTTTGTGGGCTGTTTACTGGACGGGGTTACCTTTCACCCCAGCGGGATCCTCCCGGGGTTTCTTGGACCCACCATTTATGGCTTTATATTTAAAGGGGCTTGAGCCCTTGGGGTTTTTTCTTTCTAGTTTCTATTTAAATTTTGGTATTGTTTTTAGTCATTTTTGGGGGTAACTGTCCCCCGAAGAACCCAAAACCATGGGGGCGAAACGCATTGGGATTGATGTACGGGGATTTTTGATTTTTGTCTGTTTGATTGGGTTTTTAAGGGTTGGGGGGTAGAAATTTATCAAAAATTTTTATCCACTGTTTTAATTTGTTTGGGGCTTTTGTGGTGTATAGGTTTTCTGTGTTTGGGTTTTTTTTCTAGGGATTTGTAGGGATTAAATAGGTTAGGGCTTACGGGGTCGCCTTTTTTCAGGGCGGTCACCCCGTTTTTTGCATCTTAGTATGAGTAGGGAGTAGTAAATAGGGATTTTCAGGAAGTGCTAATTTTGCACTCCTTTTTATGTGGTATTTAATAAAAGCTATGTTTTAGGTTGTTTATCCTTGCCTGAAGGTATTGGTGGTCTATGTTGTTTTGAGTGTTAACTAGGAATGAGCGATTATAATCGACAAAGTTGAAATCGGCACGATTTTTAGGCTGATCGGAAATATCTGATCACGCGATATTTTAGGTGACAATCTTACAGATAATCTATTACTATCGCGCCATTTTCGCCGTTTCCTGTCATTTTGGCGGCCAGCAAATCAGCTTAGAGCATAGAGCAGGGTGAGCTGGGTGTGCGACGTCATGATTGTGATGTGTATGATTGTCACTGGCTGGAAAAATCACATGACCTCATTTTGCATAGAACATCGTTTCCTGTTCAGTATCAGTGTTTCAGTGTCTCTCACTAGAGCAGGACGTGTGCTACGTGTCTCTCAATACCGCTCAGCTCAGAGACACAGTTCTTCTCTTTATTCATACAGACAACTATGCTTTTAGCTGTGAACATTAGAATATAGGTAGATTAGAGAATTTCAGTTGTTAGTTAGACAGAGACTTTTAACAAAGCATCTAGCGATGTACAGCCGCGGGGGGGGGTTGAGACGGACAGACAGACAGGCCGGCTTTGTAAAGGAGAGTGCATATTGTGCAGCCCAGACTCTTTTCAGCTAATTCTCTGAGATTGGGTTTTTAAAATCCGGGGGCGTTTCCCCTGTCGCAGGCATGTCTCTCCTCCCAGGGGGCGTGTTCTCCGTCAGCAGAGGTTTTTCTCCCCAGGAGGCGTGTCTCTCCTCACTGAAGAACTGTGACATCATTATTTTGTATAAGCGGGGGATGAAAAGGGTTGTTGGATTAACAGTCTGTAGCTCCTGCATGGGGCCTGCAGGCTTCGGGGCTCACAAGCTTCCGCTGTGCTATATGCAGTTATACACACAGATAGCAGTGGGAGTGACACGCCCTTCCCCTTCCCCCTCGTTACCAGGCTGCAGTCTGTGTACTGTTTTATGGAGCAATGCACACTCCCTTTCCCCCCCTCCGATTCCCCTGTTAACGGGCAGGAGACTCTATAAACGGTTTAGGGGGGGGAACTGTGATTTAAAGGGGGTTTTGCCACCATGAAATGTTGAGGGGGATGCTTAAAAATCATAAGTTAGGCAATTTCCTTAATGATGTCTTTAAAAAAAATGAAAAAAAAGCAGCATCCCCCCAAGTAAAGTGTAAACCTATCACCAACAGAAAGCACCTGTTATATCTCTTATTTTTAACCAAATTACACTGAAAGCCAGCAGCTTTTTACTTCTGTTCAGTGGTGTTCCCCAAAAAATTGTTTTGACAACAGGAAGAATCTTTTCTCAACTACAAGGGCAGAGTTAGCTTCAAATAAAGATCTTGCTTGCTTCTGACATGTGGGTGAAAACAACAAGGGGGGGGGAAGCAATCACTTTTAGAGAAGACCCTGCTCAACCAAACTAACTTGGCTTACAAGAAGGGGGTTTTGGGGTTCTAGTCCCTCACAGAGTATTTTTTTTTTTTTTCCCCCAAATTTTTTACAGATATGTAGAGAGACCTAAAAACATAGTCAATCCTATAATGTAAATATCACTTCAAGCCCCCTTTATGTCTATCCCCTAGATTTTATGCTTTTATCACATATGTTGGAAGTTTGGTATGCTACTGCGGGATGGGGCACTATATTTGGGGACTTTTGTGTGTGTATATATAAAGTTATAGATTTTCACATAATTTTATATCTTTTTTATATGTTACAATTTTTTAAAAAAAAATAAAAAAAAATATTGATGGGGCTTTAACTCCAACCTCTCTTTGCAGAGCTGACAGAAGCACTACCCAAAAACATACAGCTTGTACAAACTTGTGTTGAATCCCTTTTTTGCATGCAGGGAGTTTATGATGAGAGGCTGAAGGATAGGGATTTTAAACCCCGGGCGCAATGAAACGTCAAGGAGGGGGGGCTTGCATTGATCTGAGGAACAGAAGACCTTTTTCAAAGTAGCACTTTTAAGGGCGGGCCTTGGGAGCTGAATCAACCTCTTGGCAAAAGCCCTTTAAAAAAGGCAGTCTTGCCCAATCATTCACCCAGGCTGGGGATGTTAAGGCCAGCAGACCTTGGTTTCACTATCGATTTAACACTCAAGGGGGGGTAAACACAGAGGTGCAGGCAGCCAACACAGCGCAGGGGGCTGGCCGGGGGTTTTTTCTAGGGGCGTATCCCAACAGGTGAATAAATGTCAGCCACCAATCACAGTGCAGGGGGGGTCCCAGGGGGGCGGAAAAATTAGGGGGCTGTCCGACCAGCAAAAGAGAAATAGAACACAGATTTACAGAAAAGCTCATATCTGCTAAACCAAGTGACTTAGGTAAACCAAACCAATTACAAAAGTACTTATTTTTACTGTCCCCATAATCTGAGACCTGATCTTTGTAGCGATAAAACCCCTTTAAATTTGGATACAGAAATTTTCTAGTAACTGTTGGTGTATTTCATTGGTGCAAAAAACACCTTTTCTTATCCGTATAACATTTAAATAGCTGTATTGCACGTGGTGCAGCCCAGTTTTTTTCAAATAGCCACCTTGTACTTAAATTTGGATACAGAAATTTTGTAGTTACTGTTGGTGTATTTCATTGGTGCAAAAACCACCTTTTCTTACCCGTTTAACTTTTAAATAGCTGTATTGCACGTGGTGCAGCCTCAGTTTTTTTCAAATAGCCATGTTGTACGCCAATTTTGATAGAACATTTTTCTAGTAACTGTTCTCGTTTGTCATTGCTGCAAAAAATGCAATTTCTCATGTGTAACTTCTGAACAGTTTTATTGCGCTCGGTGAATTTCAGTTTGGCGCAGATAGCGCACTTGTATGATAGTTTGTTGAAAACTATCAATTCCTAGTCCAACTGGGCAGTTGCAAATCCCTGGAACTGAAGGAAGAACACTGTTGATTTTGTCTTACTGTTCTTCCACCAGACCGCATTTCACAGGTATTCGATAGAAACATTTTAGTTTCTAATCCTAGTTGGCTGTTGGAAATTAGAGGGATTTAAGAATAGCTGTGATTTGCCGTCTTTCATTAAGAGACTGTCAAAAACTCTTCCATACCTTTTTAAATTTTTATCTTTCTGAATATGGACCGAAATGCAGGTGGTGAGCAAACAAAGAGGGGTGAGGAAAAGGAGGTAGAGTACAGAGAAGGTGCTCCTTCCAGTGTTGGCGACAACACGCATTTCCAGCGGATCGTCGGTTGCAGGGCCGTCAGGCCTGTCATCGCGGGTCGGTGCCTGTGAATCCAGTAACTAACAGCGTCGCCAATCTGTCTTCAGTGGTTAATGCAACCTGCATGCTGTGGTCCAGGACAGGGATAGTCAATGTCCAGTTCAAAATAAATGGTGGTTCAAAAGACTATTTTCTTCCCGGGAACTTTTTTCTGGGGGTCAACGGTTTTAAGGTCATCTGCGTTCAGGACAGGGATGTAAATGTCCATTCAAGAAAAATGAGGGGTTCAAATAATATCCCTTCGGGCCACTTTTTAATTTGTGGGTCATGGGGTTTAAAGGGTCATGCGTGGTACGGGGACGGGGATAGGAATAGTCTGTCAGTTTTTTTTTTGGATCTTATTCCTAATTGTTTTGCCTAAATTTTTCCCCTACCAAATTTTCTGTTGTGATGTTAATTCCAGCTTCTCCACCCTGTTTGGTGAAGAAAAAAGGTGTTTTTCCCCCCCATAGACTTTAATGGTCTCGGGATAATCTGTTACGACTTTTGGAATCACATGAAATTGCCGATTCGACTATTGAATCGATAACAAGTTGACACAATCGTATCACTAGGGTAACTTTAAAAATAATGTTGTTTTAAATCTTTTATTTTCTTTACCCCTGGGTATTTGTACATGAACGCTAGTACAAATACTGCAGTATTTGTTACGGTGTTTTTGTTTAAGTGATCCGTATTCAATATTTCTTTTGGCCTAAAATTCCCAAAGGGTGGTAGCTGGTTAGGAAATTACCCCTTCAGTAAGTAAACCATAGATCCTGCAAAACTTCTGAAATGTAAAAGTAAGACGAAAGTTCTGGGGGCAAACCAACAGGAAAGTAAAGAGTTACAGGGGGAAACTATTTTCCCCCCTCACATAAAATTACGGTGTGGTTGTTTTTGGGGGGGGGTGGTGTGGGTTTTTTGGGTGTTTTTTTTTTTGGTGGGGTGTGGGGGGGGTTTATTTTTTTTTTTTTGGGAAGGTTTTAAAAAGGGTTTGGTTTTAAAAAAAGAAAATTTTTTAAGTGTTTAAAAAGGTTTGTTGAAGGGAAATTATTTTTGAATGTTAGAAGGAAAAATTAAAGAGTTTTTGCCAGCTAGCAGAAGGGGTAGGGTTTTAAAAGAGGAGGGCGTGGCCAAGAATCAAAATTATCTGCCGTTTGTCCATTCAGTACTACGGGGTTTCAGGGCCTCATCATACAGGCCACGGCAGACCCACTGTGTCAGACCCGAGGCCCACCGGAGGATTCTCTGATCCTCCAGTGGGCCAGTCCAAAACTGGTTGATTGCAGTGATTGGTGGTCTAGTAGCGCCTCTCTACAGCACATTACAAATGTCCCCGACGTTTTTTACTGTAAATTTAAAAAGTGGGTGCAGTGATGGTTTTTTGGGTTTCCCCTCACGTACAGTGCGATATAATGCCGTACTGTTCTTACATTGCCCGAGAGTGGCTCATTTGGAACCTGGGGAGGGCCCATTTTCTTCTTTTCTGGTACATTGAGT
>JAODAL010057481.1:0-22652 GCA_025379985.1 Phyllomedusa bahiana
CCCCCCCAAATTAGGATACCGGGTCTCAAGTTAGGGCCTTCCCCACCCCCTTTTTACCCCTGGGAAGTTTACAGAGGGGGGGAAAATGGTGAAAAGATGCTGGAAAAAAAGGATTCAAAAGATATTTTTTGTGTAAATTCGCGGGGATGAGTTGAGGGCCGGGACAAATCATCATGGCGGTGTGGAACGGATGCAGAAGAAAAGGGAAAAAACGGCTCATAATAGAAAGAAACGACCCCCATCAGATAGGACATCTCCGGGATCCCTGATTTCAGGGGTTTTTTGGTTTTCTATACAAAAGATCAGTGTGGTATTCACTAAAAATGTGATGTGAGCCGAGCTTTTTCGGACCACTATGTGGTCTCCAATACGGTTTTTTTAGGTTAATCGGCATTATTTTTATGGCAGCATACACTACCCTGATTAAAAGTGAGGAACACCTGACCCCTGTGATGGGATTTTAACTTTTATTTTTCTTGCTGCTGTTTATTTTAGAAGGTGGTAAGGGGGGCTGACCAAGGGAAACGTGGGGGGGGATATTGTATTGCGTGGAGGGGGATATTGGAGCTACTTACCCCCCTTTTTCCTATATTTTTTTAGACTACAATGTTGAGATAGACAGATCTGTGACTCCCCCTTGATATTGTAAAAACACAATACAGTTCTTTTTTGCACACTGTATTTAGTGGTAAAATGGGCGCTTTTTATTCCGAGAGGCCCGTAAATATTTCATGACATAGGGTGGGCCCCGCAAGATCAACTCCCCTGTGGCCCCAGGCCCCCAGTCCCCCACACGGGGTTAAAACCCCCCCCCCGGCCCGCTTTTCCCGCAGCATCGCGGGGGGAAACCCCGTCCCTCCAGCCCAAGATCTTTCAGTGCGGGTGACAAGCGCTCGCTGTGGGCCGCATGCGCTTACTGGCCTCTGTGTGCAGTGACTGGCCTCGGGGTGGAAAACGGTCCCCAGTTGGGTGGTGCCACTCAGTGCGCAACAGCCCTGCGGGTGAGGCGGACGCCCTTCGCCCCGGGCGGGAAAACCCTTGGCAGCAGGCGGGTACCGGTGAAAGTGGGGGACGCTTCCGTGCAGGCGGCGGCCACTTCAACAGCATGGACGGAGGAATGGATGCTGCGCACCCTCCCTCTCCGACACCCCCCGTTTAATGTTTTTTGCATGGGGCATCGGTTGCAAGCACAGGGGGGGTCCTCATGCAGGATTCTGCAGCGCGTTAAATTTTCACTTTTTACACCCCCAACCTATTTCAGGGTGTAATAGGTAATGAATGAAAAATCCTATGTACAACAGAACACTAGTACGCTGATATAGACAAGGAATTCCCCCCCTAGGGGGGTCAAGTACCCCTAAGGGATGAGTTTTAAAAAGAAAAAATAAAAAAAAATTTTAAAAACAAAAAAAAATTTAAAATTTTTTAAATCACCCCCCTTTTTTGTTGTTTTCAAGAAATAAAATGCATACAGGGAATCGCCACTCAGAAAAAACCGATCTTTTAAAAATATAACACATTTTAAAAGAAACCTAAACACGTTTTAGAAGAAAAAAATTTTCCAAGCACCAAAAAAATTGTGGGTTTTTTGGACATTTAGGGGGCCACAGTTAAAAAAACTGTCTTGGTCTAAGATTTTTCTTTTTTGCCAAAAGAAACCCAAATTTAAAAGGGCCCCCCTTTTTAATTTTCATATAGGGTCTGAAAAATGAAACGGGCCCGCTCTGTTTGGGGTTTCTAGGCCCCAAACAAAGAAAAATCTAAGACCAAGACATTTTTTTCATACCTGCAACTTAATACCCCCCCCAAAAAATTTGGGAATAAAAAGTGATCAAAAAAGTCACTTTTTCCCAAAAAACCCCTCCCTTCAGCCCCAAATTTTTTTTGCTTAAATTTTTTTTTCTTCCCTTTTTTCCCCCTCAAAACTTAGGTGCGTTTTATAGTCCGGTGCGTCTTTAGTCCAAAAAAATGGTAAACTAATAAACAATAATACTAAAAAATTTTTAATAAATGGAAAAAAAAAAATACCAAGCACATACACAGCACAAAATTTTATCTTATTTTTTTTCAATGCTTTTTTAAGGGCTTTTTTGTGACAAGAAAAGAAAAACATGAAGGGCCCAGGGAATCACCAACGGGTTTTAAAATTACATCTGTAGTCAGTATCATTAAATCTCAATTTAATTTTTAAAAATAACAAAAAATTTCCTCATAGCAATAATCTTTAAGAGCCAAAAAAAAATGACTTTAAAAAGTGAACACATAAACACATAAAAAAAAATAGGCAATGACAAAAAATTGAAATTGTTTAAAAAACCCAAAAGGGGCGGGGCGGGGATCAGGTAAAAATCAAAAATTTTTTCGGGTTCTCGTGATTTTTATTTCAATGGGAATGAAAAATGTTTTTTTTTTTTTTTAATCCCTTCTTCAAAAAACAGCACCTGAGAATCAGAAAACCCAAAACCGAACACTAACAAATACAAAGTCAAAAATAAAAACCTGAACCCAAGAGAGGTAATATTTAACCCTTGAAAAATAGCCCCTGTGATGGGTAGCCAGCACCGACCTGGGAAAAACCCACTTTACTAAAGGTATAAATGGTTACGTAAGAAAGTATAAAAATGCCACCATTTCAACAATAAAATGAAAATGAATTACCAAAAAATGTGGTTTACGATCTATTCTTTTAATCAGTTGGGTTCCAAAACAATTTTTCAGCTTTTAAAAGATGCAGTTTTTTTTAAGCCCCAAAAAGCCAAGAATGGTTTTTTAAAACCAAAAAACTTCAGCTTTCCCTTACTGGGGTCTTCTATTATACCTTTCCGATTTTAGCTTAAAAAACTCCTTTAAAAAGAGCTGATCATGTCACTCCCTTTTGCAATTAAAACCTTATGATTAGGGACTATGTTGACGATTACGTTGACGATCGCATGGGGGTCGATAGTGAAAATTGGAAATTATCAATAAGATTTTCCATACGAAAATAGATTGTCCCGATACCAAAAAAATTCAGGGGAAAACAACAACCACTTCATTTCTTACCCCCAAACAGGGCTGGAAAGCTGAATTAAAACCACAAAGCAAAGGGATAGGCTAATCTTGGGCAACACAATTAGGTTATAAAACCACAGAAAAAAAAGTCACAGACCATTCCTTCCCTGTCTTAACCACAGCATGACCCTTAAAACCCCTGCATCACCACAAATTAAAAAAGTGCCAAAGGCAGTATGATTGAACCTCATTTTTCCCTTGAACGGGACATTGAATATCCCGTCCTGGAACGCACATGAGCCCCAAACCTCATGACCCCAATAAAATTAAGTGCTTAAAAAGGGAGTCCAAAACACCATTTTTTAACTGGACATTGACAACCCTTTTTTCCTTCCACACAAACCCAAACCTGGCAAAAAAACCCCCCCCAGAAAAAAAGGCCAAAAAAAGGGGGTCTTTGAACCACCATTTTATTTTTTCACGGACTAACTATCCCTTCCCCCCTGGACAGCACCTAACCCCCTTAAATCTACATGACCCCCGATTTAAAAAAAATGCCGCAAAAAGGAGTCTTTTTCAACCCACCTTTTTTAGTTGAACGGGGCATTAAACTATATCTGTCCTGTAAACCGCAGAATAAAACCTTTAAACCTGTCTGCCCCACAGATTAAAAAGTGCGGGAAAAATAGGTCTTTCAATCCCCAATTTTAAGTTAACTGGACTTTTGACTAGCCCGCCAGCCACAGCATGAGCCCCAAACCGCATGACCCCTTTTTAAAAAAGTGCCAGAAAAAGGATCCCTTTGACCCCCCCATTTTAGTTGAACTGGACATTGACATCCCCTGTCCTGGAACGCAGCATGACCCCTTAAAAAACCGTCTGACCCACAGTTTTAAAAAGTGCCGGAAAAAAGAGCCCCCTTTGAACCACCCCAATTTTAGTTAAACGGGACAATTGCTATACCTGTCCTGTACCACGCAGGGCCCCAAACACCTTTTGAACCCCACAGATCAAAAAAGTGCACAAAATGCTATTTTGTACATGACGTCATTTAGTATATTTTTTGGTAACGACATTTGTTTACAGAATTTTTTTAGGGAAGTTTTATTTAAGTTTTTAATTATTATCATTTGCCATTTTTTCAAGTTTTTTATAAAAAAAAACAACATACACCCCTCCCGCAGTTTTTAAAAGTTTTTTAAAACGGTAGATGTTTAATTCGTCCGCACACCCCAAAATAATAAAAAGCCTAATCACCCCCCAAAAAACACTCTAGTTGAGAAGACATTTTCCCTCCGGTTTTTCCCGTTGAATTTTTTCCCCATTTTCCCCCAAATTTCCCCTTTTTCAGTGATTATACAGACTCCCCTGAGACAAATATGCGACCCCATATTTTACTCCACCCCAAAAAAATTTTTAAGCCTCAAATTGTGCAATTTGTGCAAAAGCCCGGGGACCCTTTTTTTGACACAAATTAACCTCACAAAAAAATCACCTTTTTTCAAAATTATTATTTTTAAGAAATTTGAAGCTCTCCTGATTGCCCCTAATGGTGAGACCCCGTGTCCCCGTCAGCCATCTGTTTTTTCACGAGGTCCAGCTCCAGGGCCAGACTTACAGTGGGGTGCGGGGGAGGCCCAGCTTTGCGCTGTCTCTATTTTAACACGCAGGTTTTGCTGCCAGGGCCCGGAGTTAAAGTGGGTGCGGTGAGAGCCCGGCTTGCCCCTCCGTCATCTATTTAACACGGTAAAAATGCCCCCATCACGTAGCCAAAAAAAAACTCGGGCTAAGCAGAAATGCGGAAGCGGAAAGTGTGAGGAAACCTCCAGCCCCCTTTTTCAGTACACAGTCCAAACCTGTGTAGCGTTTTCCCCCCCCCCGATGAGTTTCGGACCAATTGAGCTTCACTTGGAAAAAACTGGGGTTTTAAGGCCTGTTTTCCACCCCCAGGGGCCCTTTTTTTTTGGGGTTTTTTTCTCTTTTTTAATCAACGTCGGAGGAAATTGTCCGTTCCTTTTTCTCGTCCCCCCGCCCCTACTCCAGTCCTCTGAAAACCCACAAACTGGTCAAGTCTTCCTGTACCCCCCTTGTACAATTCAGAGAATTTTTTTTTACCACTATTTTGTACATGCAAATTTTTTGTAGTTTAATTCTAAAAACACATTTTTAAAATTTGGAAGGGGAAACCCACCCATTTTCTTTTTTTTTCCCCCTTTTTTAAATTTTATTAACGGGTTTTTTTCTCAATATAGGGATTGCTAGCTAGTTAAAGTCTTGCCCCAAAAAAAAGTCATTTTTTTCAAAATGTTTTCCAAAACATGTCCAACCATTTCCTTTTTTCTGACAGCACCATCACCCTTGAGCCACCTTGACAATTGTGAAAACAAATTCTTAGAAACCACATTTTTTTTTTCAAAAGGGCCCTTTAGTCTAGCGCATTTTTTCACACAAAATGCCCCCCAAAAATTCAAAACATGACCCATCAAAACCACTTTGGGAAAAATTGGAAAAACAAATGTTCTTTAAAAAAAATTTTCTTTTTTTATAATAGGAAAAACCCGTATATACGGGCCCTTCAAAAGCAAAAAGCCCCCAAAAATTTTAAAACAAAAACCCTTGAGCCACTTCTGAATTGTGAAGAAAAAAAGTCTGTTTTTTAAAAGAAACATTTTTTTTTTAATAGGACCTGTAGTATAGCGCATGGGCACAGAAAATGTCCCCAAAAAAACAAAGCATGACCCTTTACCACTTTGGACAATTTTTGAAAAAACAAATTCTGTTTAAAAAAAAAACATTTTTTTTTTTAATAAACCTTAGATTTTCTGCATTTTCAAAGCAGCATGACCCAAAAAAAATTAAAAAAAATAATTCTCATCCACCCGGTTAAAAATTGGAGGGGGGAAATGCCACTTAGAAAACCACAATTTTTTTTTTTTTTCCAAAACCAAAAAATTGCTTTTATCTCACAGCAATATTACCCCCAAAAAATTTTAAAATATGACTTCTCAGCCACTATTAAAAATTTTTGGAGGGGAGAAATTCCACTTTAAAAAACCACATTAACTGTTCCAAGGGGCCAAATTTTTAAACGTATCTCACAGCAACATGAACCCAAAACCATTTACAAAGCGAAAAAATTTTAAAGGAAAAGTGAAAAAAATAATAAAGGGTTGTCACGAAACCTTGCGGGCTTTTTTACAGTCTCCCCCCCCCAACAAAAACCCCGCAAAAGAACTGCTGGGAAAAAGGAATAAAAATTGCAGTAAGAAAAGATCATTTTAAAAAAAAAGTTTTCCCAAGAGGACCATTTTGTTTGAAGAGGGAAAGTGAAGTAGAAACCGGCAAAAATAAAACGGTACCTCGCAGTTGGGTCCACAAACATCATCAAGGGGTCCATCCTGATTCATCTTGATGAAAAGGGCAAAACGACCCCCATTATCTGTTGGAAAACCGATGCGTTTGTCTGTAATGACTCCCCCCACTGTGCTGAAGGTCCCCCCCCTTAGATAAAAACGCGGGGCTGCTGGCAGGGCAACACCTCTATGCGTGGCGAGCGACTCGGGCCCCTTCGTTCTGTTTTTGGTTAAACCCCAAAGTCCCCCATTGGGGTCCGGGAAAACACAAAAAAAATCGGGGGTTGTTGAGCCGAAATTCGGGGAAACCATGATCTTAACTGGTCCTGTTGTGTTGGTGTGTGCCCCCGCTTGTATGCATTGGGGGAGGGGGGTAAAAAAAAAAGATTTGCCCGAGGCACCCATTGCTTCTGCCACCCCTTGCCGCTGCTGGCTGCTGGCCGTATGGTCCATTGGTCCTTTCTACTGCTTTCCGCGCTGAGGGTTCCACCGTGACATTTGGGGGGGAAAGTGAAGCAGACACAACAATGCCCCCCATTGATCAATCACAAGGTCTCCATTTCCTGCTTTACCCTTTTATTTGGGGCAGTGGGGAAAAAGTGCTGATTTTTTTTTTTTTACCGGGGATCCAGGAGGTGGCCAACCCCATAACTGTGTTCATTTTGATGGCCTTTTTGCGAGGATCAGTTGGAGGAAAAAAAGCATCCAGCACTCATGGAAGAGGACCTTGATTTCCCAAGCCTCTGGGGCGAGGGGCACAGCAAACGATCTTCCCCCCATCTTCCCCCCTCCCCCCTCAATTCGCGCCAACCTCTTTCCAAGGCAGGGGCGTCGGTAACATCGGTGTCTAGGAATACCTCCTCCTCCGCTGCCTCCGACACAGCTTCAACACAGCCCTGACTTGCCTGAGATGATGCACCCTGAGAGCTGATGCGCCACCTAACCCTGGACCCCGAATCACTGCCTAATGAAGACCGATGAAATTGTGAAACTGTCGGGCCTTGTGGATTTGAAGGAGAGAAAGGCTCCGTGTCCGCATCTGTGTCCATCTCCTCCTCCGTCGCTGGCGGGACCTGTTGTTTCAGAGTGTCCAACGATCGTTCCAGAACTAACATCACCACAATGCTCATGCTGACAAGGGCATTGTTCGCACTGACCATTTTGGTGGCTTCTTCAAAACGGGCAAGGATGGTGCAGATATCTTTCACCTGCCTCCACTCTTTGGGTCAACACCCTGAGGTCCGCACCGCTGCTTGTCAGGCCATGTGTCACTTCGTACTGCGTAATGGTATTGCGCTGCTGCCACAATCGCTGGAGCATGTGGAGGGTGGAATTCCAGCGTGTTGCCACGTCAACAATGAAACGGTTGACGGGGAGGCCGAGCTGACGCTGCAACGCAGCCAGGCGGGACGAAGCAGTGTGCAAACGGCGGAAGTGCGAACTTAGACTTCGAGCCTTCCTCAGCAGGCAGTCCAGACCCGGGTAGCTCTTTAGAAATTTCTGGACGACAAGGTTCATGACATGTGCCAGGCAAGGGATGTGCTCCAGCCTACCGATCTTAAGGGCGGCCAGCAGATTTCGCCCGTTATCGCACACCACCTTGCCTGGCACAAGAGTGTTTCTTCTGCTCCCAAACCTGGAAGACAGAAGGCTGGCTGCTAGACTGTCCGCTGTACGCCGTGCAGGTCATCAAACTGGAGGGAGGAGAAGGGGTAGGATGGGTCTCTGGTGGTGCTGGTGGTACTCGGGCGACGGTGGAGGCTGAAGCGGAGGCTGATCCCTGATCATGACTCTGAGAGACATGGGCAGCTGAGGAACGCTTGGTGGTGACGTAGGAGGAGGTGGAGACAGAGGGTGTGACAGTGGTTCGAGGCCCGGCGTCGGTCTGGCTGTTTTTGGCCAAGTGTTTCCTCCATTTCAACTCATGCATTCGCTGCATGTGACTAGACATGTTGGTGGTGGTTAACCACCTAAGGTTCTTACCTCTACTTATGCGTTTATGGCAAAGGCGGCATATGACATCGCTGGGTGAATCAGAGGCTTGCTCAAAGAAGGCCCAGGCTTGAGAGGTCCTGGACCTTTTTGACGACGATAAGCGAGGAGCGGGGTTTGCGCTGACCGTGGCTGGCGGAATCATATCAGCGGACTTCTGCGACCGCCCTCTCCCTTTTTGAGGCGGAACTCGTACTGACACTACCCCATCGTCTTCCTCCTCATCCAGTGATGAAGCGCTCGCATGCATATTCTGCTGAAAAGACCACATTGGATCCGCAATGTCGTCATCATCATCATCAACACAGGTGACTTTGTCGTCCTGACATTCTGCATCCAGGAGCTGCGGGCTACAAGCAAGAGGGACTGCAAGGCGTTGCCGACCGCCCGGGATTTTTGCCGATTGACTGGCTTCCTTCTCCTACTCTGATGGCATCAGTAACTGGGCGTCAGAGCAGAGAAAATCATCCGCTTTGGCCTCTTGAACTTTTGACATGCCTTCTGACCCCAACCGCATTTTGTCATCAAAGAGGTCTTTAGAAAATGGATTATCCACAGTGGTGGGTACACGAGTTGACATTTGGGCTGCTTCATGTTGGACGGATGCTGATGATGCTGATGACGACATTTGTGGCCGTGACTGGGAGGACGAGGAGGTAAGACTGCTGGATGCAGGTTGCATTAACCACTGAAGGACAGACGATCCGATGGCATGCGTGTTGTCGCCAGCACTGGAAGGAGCACCTTTTCTCGTACCTGTACCTCCATGTCCTACCCCCCTCTTTGCTCGCTTACCACCTGAATTTCGCTCAATGTTCAGAAAAATAAAAATTTGAGAAGGTATGTAAGAGTTTTGGAAAGTCTCTTATTAAAAGACGGCAAATCACAGCGATTCTCAAATCCCTCAAATCAAAACAAAATTGCTGTATTCAAATTTAACTGCAAAGTAGATCTATCAACAAAGCTGGCCTGCGCCAAAGTGAAAAAAAAACACGTATCTGAAATGTATTCGGATAATAAAAGGTATTTTTGGCACCTTTCAATTCACCTGTGGTGACTACAAAATTGCTGTATTCACATTTAAGTGCAAGGTGCCTCAATGAACAAAGCTGTAGTGCGCCAAAGTGAAAAAACATGTATCTGTAATGTATTCAGGTAATAAAAGGTATTTTTTGGCACCTATCAATTCACCTGTGGTAACTACACAATTGCTGGATTCAAATTTAACTGCAAGGTGGCTCTATCAACAAATCTGGACTGGGCAAAAGTGCAAAAAACACGTATCTGTAATGTATTCGGATAATAAATGGTATTTTGGGAACCTTTCAATTCACCTGTGGTGACTACAAAATTGCTGTATTCACATTTAAGTGCAAGGTGCCTCAATGAACAAAGCTGTAGTGCGCCAAAGTCAAAAAACACGTATCTGTAATGTATTCGGATAATAAAATGTATTTTTTGGCACCTATCAATTCACCTGTGGTGACTACAAAATTGCAGTATTCACATTTAAGTGCAAGGTGCCTCAATGAACAAAGCTGTACTGCACCAAAGTGAAAAAACACGCATCTGAAATTATTCGGATAATACAAGGTATTTTTGCCACCTATCAACCTGTGCTGACTACAAAATTGCTGGATTCTAATTTAAGTGCAAGGTGGCTATATCAACAAAGCTGGAATGGGCAAAATTTAAAAAGAACACCTATCTGAAATGTATACCGATAATAAAAGTGGAGTTTTGCACCTAACAAAGAGACCTGCAGTTACTAGAAAATATGTGTATCCTAATATAAGTTCAGGCAGCCCAAATCCAGGAATATTCAATAGAAAACTGTTAATAAAAAGCATTGCAGTGCAATTGTCTACATCATAAGTCTGGTGAACTATATCCATATTCTTTAAAGAGCTTGTCTGTGTTCGCCTCCGCCGGGCCCTCCCCCCCCTCCCCCGCGCTCCCCCCGTGACTTTACAGCGGTAGATGCTCCTATAAAATTCTCTACCTAACTACATAAAATCTTCCAATCTCTGATCTATAACTAAGTGTATAGGATCACAGCTAAACAGTAAGCTTTCTCTATGAAAAATATAATAATTTCGCGTCTGAGCTGGTATGGACACAGGCAGAGCGCACGTCCTACTGCTATGAGACGCTGACAGACACTGTCATGGACAGGAAGCTTTTCTTGTAAAACGAGGGCATGTGATTTTTTCCAGCCAAACGCAACCATACCATCCCAGTCATGACGCGCACACCACATCCCCCCCCTTCTCTATTTTTGTAAGCTGATTTGCTGGCTGCCAAAAGACAGGAAGCGCCGAAAAAGGGGCAATCTTAAAGTATGCACAGATTTTAACCAAAAATTATCCCCATGATCAAAAAATTTCGATCAACATAAAAACCCTGTTGGGCCCCATTTCAACTTTGTCGATAATAATCGCTCAACACTACTGATACACATTTGTGCCGGGCGGAGGGCGACGCTGGGTCAGGTTTTCATTTAAACCCGAAGTACAGATTGGCGAGCTGTTCATTATTGAATTTACAGGGCCCTGACCCAGCGATGACAGGCCGACGGTCCCGCAACCGACAATCCCTGGCTTGAGTGTTGTTTTCCCGCACGGAAGGGGCCCCCTTCTCTCCCTACCCCCTACCTCCATGTCCTACCCCCCTTTGGCTCGCTCACCCACCACACCTGGGGTTGGAAGAGTTTTTTTGGAAATCTCTTTTAAAACACGGGAAACACAGCTATTCCAAATCCCCCCAAACAAAACAAAATTGCTGTATTTAAATTTAAGTCCCGGGCCTCATCAACAAAACCCGGGGCCCGCCCAAAATAAAAAAACACCTATCTGAAATGTATACGGATAATAAACGGTATTCTTGCACCTAAAAATACACCCGCGGGGACGACAAAATTGCGTATGAAATTTAATGCAAAGGGGCCTCTATCAAAAAAAAGCGCCTGCCCCAAAGGAAAAAAAACCTATCGAAATGTTACGGATAATAAAAGTGGAGTTTTGGCCCTAAAAAAAAGACCTCAGTTACAAAAAAAACGTATCCTAATATAATTCGGCGCCCAACATACAAGAAATACTTAACAGAAAAACGTTAAAAAAAACCCTTGCAATGCAATGTCTAAAAAAGCCCGGGTGCACTATATCCACTATCCTTTAAAGAGTTTTTCTGTGTTTTTGCCGCCCCCCCCCCCCCCCCTTTCCCGTGACTTTACAGGGCTAGTGCCCTTTTTTTTTCTCAGCCCAACTACCTAAAAACTGCCAATCTCTAATCTCCCAAATTCTAATTTCTAATGTTCCAAGCTAAAATATACTGTCTCTGTGAACAAATAGAAAAATTTTTGCTAGCTTTTTTTGAGCTTTTTTCTGAGCTGTTTGGACGAGGCAGAGCACACGTCCTACTCCTATGAGACGCTGACACACACTGAGGCAGAACAGGAAGGGCTGTTCTATGTAAAACTAGGTCATGTGATTAAAGCCTATGGAGAACTATTGACCAATCAAAATCAAAGGCGGGACAGTTCAAAATACAGTAAAATACAGAAAAGAGCTGATTGGTTGAGCTAGCGGGGGCTTGGCTATCACGGCCAAACAGAATAGGAGTGACAGGGACCCATTAAAACCTATGGAGAAATATAGACCAAGCAAAATCAAAGGTGGGACAGTTCAAAATACAGTCAAAATACAGTAAAGAGCTGATTGGTTGAGCTAGCGGGGGCTTGGCTATCCCAGCCAATCAGAGCGCGAGCTACTTCTCCCATTGTAGTCTATGGAGAGATCGGCGCAATGCAATCTCGACGCTCAGCGCCGTGCGGCATGAAGTATGAATAAAAAAAGCATTTTTTATTAAGTGTAAATCATTATCAGATAAAGCGCTGAAACCTTCTCTAAAAATAATTCAGTTAAATCCCGAACAACGCGTTTGTCGCCGAGACCGGCGCTACATAAGGACTTGCAATAGAGAGACTTGCCGGGAAATACAGTAATTCAAATTGTTTAAGTTCTTCTCATTGGTCGCCATAAACCAGCCAATCAGAATAGGAGCGACAGTGGCCCATTCTAACCTATGAATGAGTATTGACCAATCAGAATAGGAGCGACAGGAACCAATTATAACCTATGGAGAAATATTGACCAATCATATTCAAAGGCGGGACAGTTCAAAATCCAGTAAAAAGGCAGAAAAGAGCTGATTGGTTGAGCTAGCGGGGGCTTGGCTATCCCGGCCAATCAGAGCGCGAGCTACTTTCTCATAGAGTTCTATGGGGAAAAGAAATGCAGAGCGAGCTCTGTTTGTGATTGGCTAAGTTAAAAGAGGCGCGGTTATTTGGACCAATGGGAGAGCGAGCAACACTCTTATGGGTTTTCTAATGAAATCTGGAATAAAACTGTACATGGCCGAAATCAAATGATAAGACTACAGAAGTTGTACCGATGTGTATATAAAATGATCAATAATATGGGGGTAACGAAAAAAAAAATATTAATTCAATAAAATCATGTTTATTTCTTTATTTTTGTTACACCCATACTATTGATCCTTGGCTAACGAAAATAAAGAAATAAACATGATTTTATTGCAATTCCTTATGTAGCGCTGGTCTCGGCAACAAACGCATTGTTAGGGATTGAACTGATTTATTTTTAGAGAAGGTTTCAGCTTTTTATCTGATAATGTTTTACACTTAATACAAATGATTTTTTTATTCATAATCCATACCGCACGGCGCAGGAGCCAAGATTGCATTGCGCCGATCTCGCCATAGACTACAATGGGAGAAGTAGCTCGCGCTCTGATTGGCTGGGATAGCCAAGCCCCCGCTAGCTCAACCAATCAGCTCTTTTCTGCATTTTTACTGTATTTTTAACTGTCCCACCTTTGATTTTGATTGGTCAAAATTTCTCCAAATATTTTAATGGGTCCCTGTCACTCCTATTCTTATTGGCTGTGATAGTCAAGCCCCCGCTAGCTCAACCAATCAGCTCTTTTCTGCATTTTTTACTGTATTTTGAACTGTCCCGCCTTTGATTTTGATTGGTCAATAGTTCTCCATAGGTTTTAATGGTTCACTGTCGCTCCTATTTTGATTGGCCGGTTTATGCAGACCAATGAGAAGCGCTTTCAGAATTTGAATTACTGTATTTCCCGACTATTTTCAATATCCTAATTCCTGATATTGCGCCATTCTAGATATTTGGAAAGTGATTTTTTTAAATTTATTTTTTATTTTTGAGGTTTGAGCTCTTTTTCCGAGAATGTTTAACGCCTTTATAAAGGCGATTTTTTTGATTCATACTCCACACGGACATGTTTAATGATTTCTCGCTGTTTTCCAACCTGTCTCGAATCGGAACAGATTTTCAGCGCAGTCCCTCACTGCGCCCCACACACTGGCGAGGCGTGGTGAACTTTTCACGGCATGTATGAGCGCACTACCTCTGGCGGCGAATCTTAGGCGCAGTCTCGCACTGCGCCTAAGTCCCACACTGCGCCTCACACACTGGCGAGGCGTGGCAGACTTTTTATGGTATGTATGAGCGCGCCACGGCGCCGACATAAATCAGGCGCAGCTTTCACTAAAAATAGGGCGAAACGGTGCGCTCCGAACCGGAGAGAATCATACATGTCGCCCTTAGTTTATGAATAGTCACTTGATCTTGTCACCTGTACGTCAGTTGTGGTTTTTTTTTTTCCTTCTCTTTACTATTTCCAAAAAGATAACATTAAGAATTTGGGTCTTGATTTGAAATAACAGGACCTACTGCTAACATGTAACATTTTTAATACAGATATATTATTAAAGAGGTCTTATGTGTTCCTATTATCTCTATATTGATGTTTATGCTGTGTGGCCTTTAGGGGTTTCACTACTTGTAAATGTGTACTATAATAATATTGCTACTTGTTGGTTTTGTGGTCAGGGACTTGATCAAACACATGTGTAATGGCAGCTAACACCTCATGTAATAAAGTGCCTGAAGACATCCTCTGAGTGTGATCCATCATAAGCAACAACTAACAGAACATAAGACTCGGGGACACTGGAAGGAATAGTTTACTTTGTATGTGGATCTTATAGTGGTCCCCATTGTAGACAAAGGAAAAGTAAAGGTTTTTTTTATTACTTACTTAGGGAAAAGGGCAGAGAAATAGCCCAGACTTTACTCCCAGACAGCACAGACAGCTTAGTCCTAGCAGACATTGTACAGGCATTTGATAAACGCTGTGACCCTAAAAAGAGTGAGGCAGTGGAGAGATACAAATTCTTCACAAGAAATCAGGAGGCTGATGAAAATGTAGAGATTTGTGACAGAGCTGAGAAGATTTGCTGCAACATGTGGATTTGGAGACAGCAGAGACACTCTCATCAGAGACAGAATAGTGTGTGGCTTCAGAGACAGTACTGAACGAGGAAGAGATGACCTTAGAGAAATGCATGGAACTCTGCAGGGCTGGCCAAAGTACAAGCAACATGCTCCAAGTACTGTCAGTGTAGCAAGGAATCATCTTTAAAGGAGAAAGGGCTGTTATAGCAAAAGCTGTCGGCCACCATCTGTGCCGCGGTCTTCATTGTGGGCCGTTGAAATGGCCATGTTCCTGGTCAAGTCCTTATGCCTCAGTCTCTACTGCAAACCACAGACGTGCCTTTGTCCCTGACGCAGATCCGGTTCCTAATGTAGTGCAGCTGTCACTGTAAACGCTCCTTTCGCTGCTGCTTACACATTGGTGGTTGCTGTGTGGCTTTTCCTTTGCTGGCCATGCTGTTCCTCCATCTTGGCTGCTGCCCTACTTCCTTGTTGCTCTCTAGAGGGTGGCGGCCACATCATGCACGTATTTATTCCCACAGTGTGCAGCAGGGTTTGGCTTAACTAACCAACTAACTTAACTAACTTAACTTCCTCTAAGGAAATTGGTGCATTTGGTCATGAAAGTTGGGAGGAGGATAGCTTAGGGAGATTCAAAGAATTTAAAAAAAAATTCTATGTCTTGGTTCAAAGGGGTTGGTAAACCTTCACTCTCTCTAAGATTATCAAAGTTAGCATAATACTCAGCAAATGCATTAGCAATTTCTCTAGGATCTTGGATTGATTGGTCTGAAGGGCCTTGTAAAGAACAGATCTTTGTTTTAACTTGTAAAGATTTCACACAATTTGTCAATATTTTGGTCGGTCTGTTACACTGGACATAGGCCATGTTCACACGTCTTAATTGCGGGACGTAATTTCGCCCCGCAATTACGCCGTGTGGCCGGGGGCGGGGCGGGAGCGGGGGGCCGGCACTTCGCCGGCCCATAGACAATCACTGCTAGAGGCGTGTATACGCCGCTAGAAAGTGACATGTCAATTATCTCCCCGCCCGATGGCTTCGCCGGGCGGGGAGAGGAGACGTAATCCATAGTTCTCTATGAGAACTGTGGATTACCGTAATGAATGGGCCGTTTTCGGCCCGTAATTGGCGCACTTCGGCGCGTAATTACGGACCGAAATACGGCCCATTTTAAGCCGTGTGAACATGGCCATAGAGGGCGGCATGTATGAATGGGGCTGCGCCAGATTTCTGGCGTCTTTTCAGCCCGATATCGGGTGCAGCCCCGTTCGTTATATTTTTAAATGGCCCGTATGCCAGCATCAGGCACATTACAGAGTGCAAGCGGCACTTTGTAATGTGCCTGATTTCGGGGGGCATGCAGGAGGCGGGGCGCTCTAGAACCGTAGTGAGGCTATAGAATTATAGCTTTGTTATGCCGTTTCTAGGCACTTTCAAAGTGGTATACCTGAGCCAGAAATGTCGTAACAAGCGCTATAATGCGCCTGATTTATGACCTGCGGTAGAGTGTGTTCATAAATCAGGTGCATTCTATGCCTGTATAATGCACATGAAATTTGGCATTTACATGCCAAATTTCATACATGCTGCCCATAATCTAAAGCTAGGCAAGGTTGAACTCAAATTTATTAATTTACTTAATTTATACCTCAATTCTACAAGTTGATCTTTAACAGACTCACTGGGATTGTTTTTAAATTTGGAGTCTAACTTCTTAATCTCCTCTAAAAATTGGAGCAAGAAGCACTGTCTCTTTCCTTTTTCAGAAAAAGCTAATTTTATTAACACTTCTCTTATAAAATCTTTGGGCGACATGTATGAAGATTGGCGCGTCGGTGCGCCCGTTTGCATGGGATTTTTAGTGAAAGCTGCGCCTTATTTATGTCGGCGCCCGAGGTGCGCTCATACATGCGGTGTCAATTTCCCTGCGCCTCGCCAGTGTGCGAGGCGCAGTGCGGGACTTAGGCACAGAAAGGACTGCGTCTAACATGTATTACGATTCGAGACAGGCTGGAAAACAGCGAAAAATCATTAAACATGTTAGTGAAGAGTTGTCTTTCAAATGAATGAATGAATAAAGAGAAAAATCAAAGTTCAATAAAAGACATGGCAATGTATAGAAAACGTTGATCATTTAAAATTAAAGCAAATATATATAAGCTCTCCAAAGAAAGAAATAATAGCTATAACAGGTCTTAAAAAAATGGAGAGAATTGAACTAATTTTGCATTAAACAAGCCAATGCAGATGTTGCACAGATGTGAATTTTGGTCTATTGTTTTATTAAATAATGAAGATGTATTTATACAGATGTGAATTTTGGTCTATCGTTTTATTCAAAAATGAAGATGTATTTGTTCTTCATTCACATTGTATTCTATTTTGTATGTCCAGCAAGAGCCAGCACAGCACAGATCTAGCTGGGACCTGTGGTTCTCCAAGCAGGATTTCTATGTTCCTAGGGCTTAGTTCTGGACGTATTTACAGACATATGTACGTCCTTAAATACATAACCAACTGAGCCTAAAATAATGACCAAGTAGCTTAGAATGGCTACCTATGGGAAATCCGGACGTATTTACGGTCGTGAAAAAAAATATCCCCTACAAAATGTATTGCAAAGTCTGTGAAAATTACACTATTTTTACATCACATAAGCCAATGCAGATGTTGCACAGAGGTTGGACAGATGTTTTTTTACACATTTTCCATAACATAAATTTTTGATGTATTGGGGCTGCTTAGAAGTTTAATGCAATTCAGTATATACAACAAAAGGCTTGCTGGGACCTGTGGTCCACCAAGCAGGATTTCTTGCTTAATTATTTATTCTTCTTGACAATTCATTTATTTTTGTAGTAGTGTACTGCTGTAAGTGTAGAACTCGAGCGCATTACAAGAATATTGTGCTCCACTTCGACTTCTCCGCTCAGATAGACCACATTCCACTAGGTCTGCCTGTCGGAGCTGTCGAGCGCTGCATTGCGCCTCACTTTGCCGACCCGCGATCATGCATGCCTCGGAGTTTTCGAATTTGCTGCGTCCCGCCCAGAACGCCCACAGCGCGCAGATTGCACGCCCCTTCATGTTAGGCGCAGCCGAAAGTGGCGAAGGTTGCGCCTAACATCGCATCCCTGCGTCCGACAGGGGATTCGAGCCGGTGAGGCACAGTTGTGTCCAGAAAACAGGCGCAACTCCCGATCATACATGTCGCCCTTTGTGCGTGCAACAATAAATTAGACGTAGAGGAGGTAAATGGTGTATTAGACAAGAAAAAAAACTTCCAAATCCTGTTTGATGACACATTTTCCAGATTTTTAAGGAGGTAATTATTTATGCACCAAAAAAAATGCAGATGGATGGCCGAACAAAATTTTTTAAATCAAATCTCTTGGTGCATGGTCAGACCACATTATGTGGCCTACATTAGCTGACATTACTTGTTCAAGGATTTATTTATCTCCCAGAAAATAGTCAAGTGTGGATGGACCAAGGGGATGAGAAGAACGTATAGTCTCTCCATAGGATTGGAATATCTCCAAATATCATTGAGATCTGCTTTATACAAAGTTGGATTCAGTTCAGCAATAGTTGATTCTGTCAACATCCTTTGAGATCATCATATTGAAATCTCCACAGATTACTTAGACTTCTTGCCTTACATTTTTAGCAACCTTTATTTATTTATTTATTTTTTTTTTCTGAAAGGGAGTTTTCTATAACTGGGGCTATATGGAGAAACAATGATGTATTTCTTATGTATATTTCCCATACTAAGATAATTAATCTACTATCAGGATCACAAATAATGTCTAGACATTGGAATGCAAGTGTATACTTAATAAAAAAAAAAAAAACTACACTTACCGTTTTGTAGGTGCAGAAGGAAAAGAAGTAAAAAAATACAGCATATGATAAACATTTGTATTTTAAACTTTTGACATCAGGAATAGTGATGAGCGATTACGTTGACTATCGTCATCTTGTCGATAGTCGAAATCGTCAATTATCAACACGGTATTCGATAGTAGATTATCGCCGATGACCATTAAAGTCTATGGGAGAGGAACAACACCTTCATTATTAAACCCAAACAGGGGTGGAGAAGCTGAAATTAACATCCACAACAGTCAAATGGATACGTGCTACATCTTAGGTAACACACTTAGGTTATAAAAGCCACAGAAAAAAGTCACAGACCATTCCATGTATCTGCTTGCCACCCCAGAAAGGGCCCCAAACCCGCATGACCCACAAATTAAAAAAAGGCCAGAAGGCAGTATTTTTTAACCATCATTTTTTTTTTGAAAGATAATGACCCATCCCTTTCCTGGAAATCGCAAGAGCCCCAAAAACCCGCCCGGGCCCCCCCGATTTAAAAATGCCGCAAAAAGGAGTTTTCCAAACCCCCATTTTAGTTTCACTGGGCATTGACTAAACCCGTCCTGGGGGCCCCCAGCAAAGAACCCCAAAACCCCCTTTACCCCCCACATTTAAAAAGTGCCGGGGGGGGGGAAAAAAGGGGTCTTTCAACCACCATTTTAGTTTTTACTGGACATAGAATATAAACCCGTTCTGGGGCCCCCAGCAGGAGCCCCAAACCTCTTTCCCCCCGATTAAAAATTTCCGGGGAAAAAAAAAATTTTTTTCAACCACCAATTTTTGTTTCACTGGACCCTTGGGCTTTATCTGTCCTGTACCGCAGAAAATTTTACCATTTAAAAATTTTCTGATCCACAGATTTTAAAAAAAGGGTGGGGGAAAAGGGGCTTTCAACCACCCTTTTAGTTTAACGGGGCAAAAGAATATGCCTTTTTGGGAAAAAGCATGACCACAAACCGCATGACCCCCCCATTTTAAAAAATGCCGGAAAAAAAAAAAAGGTCTTTTCAACCCCCATTTTTGTTTCCCCGGACATTGGGCTATACTGTTTTTTGGGGCCCCAGCAGGAGCCCCAAACCTTCATGACCCCCAAATTAAAAAAAGGCCGGGGAAAAAAGGGTCTTTCAACCAACCCTTTTAGTTTCCCCTGGACATTGACTTTATCGGGCCTGTTCCGCAAATGACCATTAAACCTGTTTCCGACCACAGATTTAAAAATGCTTTGGGAAAAAGGGGTCCTTTTAACCACCCCCTTTTTGTTGAACTGGGCCTTGACTAACCTGGGCCTGGGCACAGATGGGGCCAAAAAATGCAAAGACCCCCCCATTTTAAAAAATGCCGGAAAAAGGGGTCTTACAAACCCCCCTTTTTTGTTTCACTGGACATTGACCATACCTGTTTTTTGGGGCCCCAAAAAATGAGCCCCAAACCCGCATGACCCCAGAAAAAAGGCCGGAAAAAAAGGGGTCTTTCAACCCCATTTTAGTTTTTCTGGCTTTGGGCCTTTTAAAAATGTCCTGGGCCCAATGAAACCCCAAAAACCCGCAAGTTCCCCGATTAAAAAATACCGGGAAAAAAGGGGTCTTTCAAACCCCCATTTTAGTTTTTAATGGACATTGACTAAACCCCGGGCCTGTACCACACATGACCCCCAAACTTTTTTTAAACCCCCAATCACCCAAAATGGCACTTGCATTTTGTACAGTGACCCCCTATTTAGTATATTTTTTGGTAACGACCTTTTTTTACAGAAAATTTTATTTAGGGAAGTTTTATTTTTAGTTTTTTCATTATTAACATTTTGCCTTTTTTTTTTTAAGTGTGAAAAACATTACAACATTTTTTCACCCCTCCCTTTCATTTTTTAAAGGGAAATTTTTTTTCACTTAGAGGTTTAATTTGTCCCCCCCACACTCCATAATAATTAAAAAAGTTTTCTAATCAACCCCCAAAAAAAACTTTTTAGTTGAAAAAGCAAAAAGCCTTCCGGGGTTCTGAGAGTGATTCAGCCAATCCCAAATTTTAAAGGTTTCAAAATTTTTTTCCCCCCCAAAAACCCTTTTCAGTAATTAGGGGAAAAACCCCCTGGAGATCAAATGATGCAACCCCCTAGTGACTCCAGGCCCCCAAAAAAATTTTAAACCTAAATTGTGCAATTTTTTACCAGCCTGGAGCCCCTTTTTTTACACAAATTTAAACCCACATAAAACACCTTTTTTTAAAATCTGAAATTTTTTTGAGAAATTTGAAGCTCTCCCCGATTTGCCCCCAACGGTGAGACCCCGTACTGCCCAGCCATCTGTTTTAAAACCCGGGGGTCCAGCTGCCAGGGGCCCGACTTACAGTGGGGGGGGGTGAGAGCCCAGCCCAGCGTCTGTCATCTTTAACACCAAGTTCAGTGCCCGGGCCGGAGTTTTCAGTGGGTTTCGGTGAGAGCCCAGGCTAGCGTCCCTCATCTATTTAAAACGGTAAAAAAAGCCCCTTAAACCGCCAAACAACGAAAAAAGTCGGCTGAAGAAAAGTGCCCGGGAAACGGAAGTGTGGGGGGTAAACCTCCAGCCTTCCTCATACAATCAAGAAACCCGTGTTTGCGGGTTGCCCCCCCATAAAGGGGTGCGGACCAATTTTACTTCATTGGAAATACTGGTGGTTAACGCTCCTGTTCCACCCCGGGGCCCTTTTTCCCTTTGGGATTTTTTTTTCCCCGTTTTATCAAAGCCTTTGGGGGGAAATTTTTCCCCCTTTTTCTTTGTTTTCTGTCCGTGCCCAAATCCAAGTCCCCCTGAATAACCTACATCTTTGGGCAAGTCTTCCCGTACCTCCCTTTTACAATTCGAAAAATTTTTACCAGCAAATTTTTTTACTTGCAATTTTTTAGTAGTTTAATTCTAGGGAAAAAACATTTTTTTAAAAAAGGGTGGAAACCCCCCATGGGTTTGTTTCTCTTTTTTTTAAATTTTTATTAAATGGGGGGTTTTCTCAATTTTAGGGATTGCAAACTAAGTTAAAGATCTTGCAAAAACAAGTCATTTTGGGAATATGGTCCATTAATTTCCTACCTATTCCTGTTTCTTTACAGCACCATTAACCCTTTAGCCACTCTTGACAAATTGTGAAGAACAAATTTTTGTTTTTAAAAACCCCTTTTTTTAAAAATAGGACCTGGGAGTTAGCTGCATTTCACAGCAAAATTCCCCCCAAAAATAAAAAAATGACCCAGGAGCCACTTTTGACAATTGTGAAGAACAAATGTCTTTTTAGAAACCAAATTTTTTTTTTTTATAATAGGACCTGTGAAAAACTGCATGGGCACAGCAAAAAGCCCCCAAAAAAATTTAAAACATGACCCATGACCACTTTTGACAATTTGGGGGAAGAATAAATTCCCGTTAGAAACAACATTTTTTAAAAATAGGGCCCTTTAGTATAGGGTGCAAAGTACAGCAAAATGCCCCAAATATTAAAAAAATGACCCTTGAGCCACTTTTTACAATTTTGAAAAACAAAAATCGGGCGAAAAAAACATTTTTTATAATAGGAACCGTAGAATACTTTCATTTCACAGCAAAATGCCCCCCTAAAAAAAACAAAAAAAATGCCCTTGAGCCCCTTTTGACAATTGTGAAGAACAAAAATGTTGTTAAAAAAACATTTTTTTATAATTGGGGCCCGTAGTTTGTTTCTGCAATTTCAAAGCAGCATGAAACCCCAAAAATTATAAAAAAAATTTCTTCTCACCCCCTGTTAAAAATTGGGGAGGGAGAAATGCCAAATTTAAAAGCCCCCAGTTCTGTTCCCAAAAAGGGCCATGATTTTAGCGTATCCCCACAGCAAATGACCCCCCAAAAAAATTTTAAATATGATTCTCCCCCCTATTAAAAATTGTGAGGAGAAATGCCACTTAGAAGCCACATTTTTTGTTCCCAAAAGGCCCTTATTATGCTGTATCTCAAAAGCAAACATGACCCCAAAAAAATTTTTAAAAATGACTTTTTCAGCCACAAATTAAAAATTTTTGGGTGGGGAAATGCCACTTAGAAGCCACTTTTTTAAATTTCCCAAAGGGGCCATAATTATAGCTGTATCCCA
>JAODAL010057482.1:0-22652 GCA_025379985.1 Phyllomedusa bahiana
TGATTTCTGAGTGAATCCTACAGATTTTGCCCATGTTTTGTGGCCTGAAATAAAAGCAGGACCTCTCATGCTCCAGGCAGGTTCAGCTTATATGAGATGGAAATTGAGTCACCTAATACATCTCAGTAGCTGCAGTGCATTATACGCCGGGAAATATGAGGTCTCGGTAATAAAGCCAAGAGAATGATAATGAGGCATTTGCATGATTTTACCTCAGAAAACCTCACGTTATTGACTTTCCATTGCAGTGAATAGAATTGTGGACAGTCGCCATTGCTATCATATTGCAATAAATGACTTTGGCTTTATATGTGATAATGCTGCCTCCATTATAAGGATATGAAGTCTCAGCGAGGAAACCTAAAAAAACAGAAAAGGGCTCTTGCTCCGAAAACTGAGAAATTCATGTTCTTGAGTGATCCTTGTGTGTGCAGTTTTTAAGGCTCTTCTCAGTTCCTACCATGGTCTAACAGGTGCTAGAATTACAAATGGAAGAACCACTTATGAAACCATTAGGGCTTGTCCCCATGGCAAAGGTTTTCATTCGGTTTTACAGACTGTTTTCCATCTGTAAAGCGACTGTCAACCTTTTACATTGATTTTAACCCCTTAAGCCGAACACCTGAAAAGTAGTTAATGACCAGAACATTGTTTTAGTTTTTGCCTCCTTGCGTTTCAACAGTTGTAACTTTTTTATTTTTCAATGACGCAGTTGGATGAGGCCTCGTTTAGTCGAGACAAGTTGTACTTTATGGGGAATAGTTTAAATTCGATTATAAATAATTGCAGAATTTGTTTTATAATTTTTTATTTATTTATTTATTTTTTTTTACACCATTCACATTTCACACTTAATAACTTGTTAGATTAATTCTACAGGTTATTACGGTCGTGTGGATACCTAATATGTGTAGGTTTTTTTGTGTGTGTAATATATGCACAATTATTTTTTATTAAATATTATTTTTATTTTATTTTTATTTTTTTATTCATTTTTTTTACACTTTTTCTGTTTTTTTTTTAACTTTTTTTTTAAATCCCCTGAATTGTTTTACAATTTTTTTTTCTAAACACTTAGTAATGTATTAGCATATTCATATATGCTAATACATTCTAATCTGTGTCACTTTGACACAGGTAGTGATCTGGACAGCACACCGTGTGTCCAGGTCCCTGGCTTGATACACAGACAGCTCTGGGGCTACTCTAGGTCCCCAGGGCTGACTGTGCAGACGTTCCCCGAGCTCTGTCGGGTGACCGGGCGTCCCGATCACCCGACAGAGCAGGGGATCCCTTTGATTGCGCTGCGCTAACGCACCGCCGCAATCAATGGATTAAAGCACTGGGTTGCGGAGGTTTCCTCGGCTGCCTGCTGCTCGCAGGGGTTGCTCTGAGATCAGGGCTGTGTAGTACACGCCCCGATCCTAGCGCAACTGCAGCGCCCGGGCGCCGCAAACTCCGGTGTCTGCAGCAACGTCTAAGGACGTCGCTGCAGACGAACGACCTGAAATGCCCGCCGTCAAAAGACAGTGGGCGGTCGTTAAGGAGTTAATAGAAAATCTGTGCAGCAGTCCACTCTGCACGGATTTTCTGCTGGTCTGAAAAACTTGGAACATGTTCACTCTTCCGGCTGGTTTTTGGGCAGAACATGAACATGTGGGTGCGAAGGGGGACAAACTGCAATCTGCGCACAAAAGCCGTCTACCTGCGTGCCAAAAAAAAGTCAAAATACCGGTTGGGAAATCCAACTGGTATTTGGTCTTTGCCATGTGAACGCATCCTTACATTGCTCATAGGGGTTATCACTCAGCTTTCTACAGACCCTGAATTGCATATAAAGAAGACACACTCCTCCATCTGCATCATAATACTTTGGTTAGTTATCTCTATATAACCAAGAAAATTGGAGTCATATCTCTATAAAATATTCAATACTTTATTCTATCAAATATAAAACGCATACAAGAAAAGGAAAACCACTACAAAATTGGAAACACAGTGGTGAAAATTGCTATCAAAAAGCACCCATATGTATCTATAAAAGTTAATAACGTAACTAAGGTAGACGTATCTATCCAAAAAATATGGAGTATATGACAAGTGTCGGACACATATAACCAGGGCTGCCATTAGTCATCTATTAACCATTTTAGGGCCTCATACAGCCACATCAAATGGGGCTCCCACCCATTACTAGTGCCTATTTTTTAACATATCAGTGGGCCCCTTTTTGATTAGGGCCCCTGACAGGAGTACTGCCCGTACTGCCCTATTGGCACCCCTGCATACGACCCACAGAAGGTCATAAGACCAGTGAATACCATTGAATTCAGAGTCCTCTGAAGAAGCCATTGTGGCGAAACGCGCCAGGTCTGGAGACCGGTGGTGTGACATCTTCTACTTTTAAGATGGGTAAATGTTATGGCATTACTTTTGGGCTAACTACGGCTATTATGCCTTTTGGATACTAACTTGGCTCATGTTCCCTATCTTGGGATGTCTTGTGTGATATTTGCTTAGGGCATTTTTACTAATCCCAATTTAGCTTTCCAATATGTATTCAATGGTCTTATGACCTTCTGTGAGTTGTATGTGTCGGACACTTATCATATAAAGGCAGTCCCCGGGTTACAAACAGGATAGGGACTATAGGATTGTTCTTAAGTTGAATTTGTATGTAAGGCCTCGTTCACACGACGGGTTTGGCCGCGGGTTCCGCTGCGGCTCTCGTCGCGGTTCCCGCGGCCAAAACCTCGTCGGTCCGCACCGCAAACTCGCGTCTCCCGACGTGGGTATGCGGCGCTGGTGGTGGGCGGGGCCTCGGGGGGAGGGGCGTGGTTTGGGGCGCGGCTTGCACCGAGGGTTTGCCCCTATGCAAATTAATAGCAGGGGGCAAATCGCGGCGCGAGCCGCGTCCCAGCCGCGCACCACCCGCAGCGACGCCCGCGGCAGCACCGCAGGGCCGCCGCGCAGAGAACTCCCTATCAGGAATTGACAGGAGAGTTCTTCACACGCGCGGGTTTGGCTGCGGCCCCGGAGCGTGAGTGTGAATATTAACGCGGTTTCCCATAGGAAACCATGTTAATAAAATAGGCCATAACCGCGGCCAAATCCGTCGTGTGAACGAGGCCTAAGTCGGAACAGGTAGATTTATTAAATGGAACTTCAGCACAAAAGTTGTATTTTTTTAGTTTCGGATAGTGCAGAGAAGGGTTTTTATATTTGTTTTGCTGTCTGTGTCCCTGTTAAGAAGATTTCACCTCATGCGCTGCTGTGGCATGCTGGAACCTGTTGTTCCACAGATACTACCTGCTGTGGAATATGGTACTACAAGTGTCAGCATGCCCCATAAGTCTCCATTTGTAACTAGGGGACAGATGTAAGTCGGAACGGTATAAGTCGAGGACTGCCTGTACTCCATATTTTTTGGATAGACACACCTACCTTAGTTACGTTATTACATTTTATAGATACATATGGGTGCTTTTTGATAGCAATTTTCACCACTGTGTTTTCAATTTTGTATTGGTTTTCCTCTTTTTGTATGCTTTTTATATTTGATAGAATAAAGTATTTAATATTTTAAATAGATATGACTCCAATTTTCTTATATAGTAGGGAGTTTTGGTACCTTTTGTATAGGACTTTGGTTAGCTATCTGTAATAACATTAAAGGTATGTTCCCATCTCAGACATTTATCCATAGTAGATGTCATAAATGTCTAACCAGTGCAGGTTCCACCACCTATCTTAAGGGGGTTTTAATATGTAGGGACAGATAATTGAAGACGGTTTCTAAATACTTTGCTTTGTCAATTTTTCTTTGGTCAAGAGCTAAAGAAGATTTTATCTCTTCTTAGAGCACACAAGTTTCTGGTTATAACCATCATTCTCTCCCCCACCTATCCCTTCTATTTCTTAGCTCTCATTGCTCTAAACCTGTCATCAGTCATTTACTCCGACCATGGTGAGTAACCTCTTGCAAAGTCTCATCTTTAGTAAATGACTTTGAAAGCTTCTCATTTAGCTAAGTAAACACCCTTTAAAGTCATGCAGCCTGTGTAATATACTTTATAAATATTTTGCCCTCGTAGTCAGTGTAACAGGAATAGCTAGGAACAACAGGGCTGATGTGTCAATTGCTGTACATATAGACAGCCTGAATAGAATATATGAGTCTAAAGCTGGCTGTGAAACTATATGGTGAGAAAACCCCTTTAAGAACGGGCCTCCGCAAATCTTCAGGAAGAACAGAGAGGAGGGCGCATCTGTTCTACGCAGTCCTGAGTACAGCCCAGCAGTGTCCTCAGCTGTACTCCGAACTCCCATTGAAAGTAATAGAAAGTGCCATGTGAGTGTGAACCAGGGCCGTCTCTCCCATTGGGCCAGGTAGGCCAGTGCCCGGGGGCCCCCTGAGATCAGGGGCCCTGCCAGGAGTCAGTGTAAGCACAGGCATGTCGCCTGTCACTTAAAAACAGTAGAGGCTGCTGTGTCTTTGCTTTTATCCCTGACCTGCCTGCGCTGCAGTAACTCATGAGCTGATCAGAGAGCAGGGCTGCAGTACGTCCCCCCTCCAGTCCGTCTCCTCCCCCGCCGGGAAGTGTAAACTCAATCTTCTTAATGCTCCTCCTGCTCCCCCTCAAGAGGTCTCCCTGCCCCTCCCCTCCAGGCTGTGTCTGGTCACCTCGCTGTGGCCAGTCACAGACTTCAAACTACAGCAGAGTCCTCTGGGACTTGGAGAGGGCTCAGTACAGCAGAAGCAGGTACAGGGGCTCTACGGGGCAGTGAAGTGGGTCAGGACGGCTGACCACATGCTGCATCATATAACAACTTCACCCTGTGCCTCCAGGCCACACAGCAGCAGCTCATAGGTTATATAGACTGCTGCATGTCCTGGCCCTCCAAACCCCTCACTGACAAGACCTGGAGATCAGTGAATGCAAATGAAGTTCCCAGCTTAGCCAGTGTTCACACAGATGACTGTCCCCTCTAGTCTCATTTGCTGTTTATTGTAAACTTTCCCCTTTCTGCCTATATATGATTTATATGCAGTGTGTATGTGTATATACCTATATATAAATAGCTCCACTGTGCTCCCGGAGTGTCCAGGTCTGCTCTGGACGTTGCAGGGAGCTGGACACTGCACATTCCGGGAGCACGGTAGAGCAATGTATATATATATATATATATATATATATAATATATATATATATACAAAACTGCAAATAAATCATATATAGGCAGAAAGGGGAAAGTTTACAATAAAACAACAAATGAGACAAGAGGGGACAGTCATCTGTTCTGTGTGAACACTGGCTCAGCTGGGGACTTAAATACACACACACTTACAGGGGTATCAGTAATATAAACAATTCCCTGTGTTTGGCCACCCTAAGCCCCAAGGACACACAGCCACTCATATAATTTACGATTTATAGTGGTCTTCTGTTTATCTCTTGTTTTTTGGGGGTCGTCATTTCTGAAGTTTCCCCCATTGGGTTTTCAGCAGTCAAGGTGCCATTGTCGGACTTCACCACTTTTAAAATAAAAAGGCTTTTGGGGTGGGGAAGTCAGACAATGGCACCTTGACTGCTGAACCCAATCGGGACTTCAGAAATGACGACCACCAAAAACGGAGGTAAAGGAAAACAGGAGAGCAAACCCTTTTAAAATGAAAAACACACAATTTCAAAGAGAAAGAGTTTTCAAATCAAATTTTAAAAAAAAACAAATTAACATAAGTATTTTTTATGAGGGGGGGCCCCTGTGGCCCGGGGGTTTAAAAAGGTTTTCCCACTACATTGATTTTCCTCTCCCCCTCAGTCCCGTTTTTCCCTTTGGGTTTTACCCTTTTAATTCAGGGACATTAAATTTGGGTTCCCACAAAGGGTGCAGTAGGAAAACCAGGTCTGTAGCTATAAACAACCAGCCTGGAAGCCAAACAAGGGAAAGATCACCAGGTCTGTACTATAGCAAACCCTGCTGAACCTGTCAGGGGAGAACCCCACAGGTCTGTAGCTATAGAAACCATTTCTTTGGGAGGCCCTTTTCAGGAAGAAAGGGAAAAGGTCTGGGAGCTATATTTACCAGTGCTGGGAGCCTATCAGGAAAAGATCACACAGGTCGAGGCTAAAAAGGGACCAAATTTTGGACAGCCTATCAGGAGAGAAACACAAAGGGCCGTAGCTTTTAAGGGGCCAGTCTGGCACCCCAACGGGTAGATCAACCCCGGTCGTGTTTTTAGCTACCAGGGCAGGGAGCCTATTTTATGAGAGATCACACAGGTCTGTACCCATAGCAAAACAGTTTTCTGGCCGCCTATCAGGGAAAAACAAACAGGCTGTAGCTATAGCGACCTGAGGGGCTGATGCAGCCCATACAAGAGGGGGTATCTAGGGAAAAGTAGGACACTGTTAATGGGCATATATTCAAAATGACTTTTTTTGCAAGGTCTTTAACATAAAAAGCAGCATTTCCCTTTTAGTGAACAACCCCTTTTTAAAATGGCTTTTCCCAAAGGAACTGTTTTGAGTTTTTCTTTCAATAAATTTTTCCTTTAAGGGGGGGTTTTAAAATAAAAATTATTTTATGCCTGAGGTATCTGTCAGGGTAAGGGGGAAAATAATACCCCGGCAATACGCGACAGAATCTAGGGAAATAGGGGCAGGTGTAAACCCCGTTGGGGTACATACTGCTGTATTTTCCATGCATACACTTTTTTTACGGACTTTAAAAGCAATTTTTTAACATACATGCCAAATCTTCCCCCCTTTTGGCGGGGGGGGGTCCGCTTTTTGGGGGCCCCCCCCGCCCCCCCGGGGGAAATTTGGGATTTTCCCCCCCCCCGCCCGCAGCGCGGGTCCCCTTTTAAAAGGGCCCCCGCCCGGAAATAGCGCTAGTGCGCTACTCCGGCCCCCGCCGGGCCGCTCCTACAGGCGGGGGGAACGCCGGGTGCGCCCCCAATTTACCCGCCCGGAGTCTCGCTGGGGGGGGGAGGAGGCAGGGGGGACGCTCCCCCCTCCCTCCTCCCCCTTTTATTTTTGGCCCGGTTTTGTGCGCCCCCACCTACAGGTCAGCGGCGCAGGGGAAGTGAAAAGCCGGCTGCAGGGGATGACGGCGGCTGCCCCCACTTTTTCCCCCGCGCCCCCTGAGGGGGAAACGTCGGGAGCCCGGCAGCGGGTGCAGGGGCCTGGGGAGGTAAGTGGGTTTTTTTAAATTTTAATTTTTTTACTATTTGGGAGGCTTTTGCCTGGGAAAAAATGGGGGGGCACAAACCCGGCAACAATGGGGGGTCTTCCCCTGGGAACAAGGGGACATCTCCTGGGAACAGAGGGGACATCTACCTGGCAAAAAGAGGGCACTACCTTGGGAACAGAGGGGACATCTACCGGGAAAAAAGAGGGGGGGACTACCTGGCCCAGGGGGGGGGGGGGCACAAACCCGGGAACAGAGGGGGCAACTAAACCGGCAACAAGGGGGGACCAACCCTTTGGGAACAGAGGGGGCACACCCGGCAACAAGGGGGCATCACCCCGGGGAACAGAGGGGGCATCTACCTCAACCCGAGGGGGGTCTACCCGGCCAAAAAGAGGGGGCCCTCTACCTGGCAACAAGGGGGGACTAGCTTGGGAACAATGGGGGGCAAATACTGGCAAACAATGGGGGCAACCCCGGCAACAATGGGGGCACCTACCGGCTAAAAAAAGGGGGGCATCTACTTGGTACAAGGGGGGATCCCACTTTCCTGTAAGGGGGACTACCTGCTTTTTGGGGGGGTTACTTTCCCCGGCTAAAAAGGGCACTACCTGGCTTTTCTTCCCAAAACCTTTTTGCCTTTTGGTGGAGTGGGTTTGGGTTTTTTTTAAGGGGGGGTGGCATAAACCCGGGAAAAATGGGCCGGGGTCCAAGCAAATTTTTGCCCCAGCGCCCAGTGCCCCCGCCGTCTAAGAACTCCTCTTTTTTATTTTTAAAAGTTGGGAACAAAGAGTTATTTTTCCCCCCCAATTTGGGTTTTTTTATGGTATCTGCTGCCGTTAAACCTTTTTTTTTAAAAGGACCCCAACGATACCTTGAACCAATGTAATATTGTACCGTGAACCCCCCCAAAGTGCTTGTGGTTTTTGGGGGGCCCAGTGCACAGCTCTGCCGGGGGCCCTTGATGGTGTTAAGACGGCCCTGGTGTGACCTGCTCTCTGTTCTGCACCTAGTCTTTCAGGGGCCCGTTCTCAAGATACGTGTGGGTCCCAGAGCTAGCACCCACACCTATCAGACATTTACAGCGTACTTTATCAGTATGCCACAAATGTCTGAAACGGGTACACTCCTTTAATGAGTTTGAAAGCTGAACATTACAGATCAACACATTTTGGGCGACATGTCGAAAAGTGTCATATCTATGCCAGTTTTCGGCGCATTAAATCAGTGTAAAGTGCGCCTCAAAGTCCGATATGTTCTAAAATCTAGCGTCAGGAATAGCTTAATGCGCCTAAAAAGGCGCATTGCATCAAAAAAGGCGTATTGCGCAGCTTGCAGCGCATAGCATATCATTGATAGGTTATGTAATGCACCTATCGCGGCACATTGCCTGACAAGAGGCGCATAAAATATGTAATGCGCCTCAATTGGTCGCATTGCGCGACGGGGCGCACAGTGCAACATATTTAAGGCGCATTACAAAATGTCGTGCCCGGCGTATAATACACCTAGTTTTTGTGTACGACAGTTCATTTACATACAAAATATGGCATCAAAATGGGTTTTATAGCGCAATATAGACCAAAAAACTGCCGTTGCCATGTTGTGACATGTTGCCCTTTGTGTTTTAACTGGTCCACGAATAAGTATGCCATGCAGAATTACTTGTGACAATTCAGAAGAATGGAAATACTTGAAACACATAGATGGCCTGAGTCTGCCAGATCTTCAAAGAAGAGTCTGTTCCTTTCTTAGGCTGCTGTAAAGCGCCTCACTAAATGCTGTTAAAAGCAGCTCAGGCAAGATGGCTGCCCCCATAATCATATACAAACAACAGAGTAAAAAAAATCTACAGTCAGAAAAGAAAAATGGATAAGAAGAAAAGTATATGTGCGTATTTTTGCTTAAATAAAAAAAAAAATTTTTTTTGCCAATTCCAAAAGCTGGGCCCCTCTGGAACAGATTTTAAAATTATATTCGGGAAAATTTTGTCTTAGTAAAGGGGCTCGGGGTTTTCAATGAAGTTACACAGGACAAGGGCAACGCCGTTTGGGTTTAAAATAGCTAATTTTGTACCTTTTTCAAATCCAAAAAAATTCTTTTTTCTCAGAGGGAAATATTTTTTCCCGATGGAGACAAAACGATCCCAGCAATTACATGCTCTGTAGAGTACAAAACGGCCGCCAGATAAATGCCCAATAACTACTTACCAAGAATGCACAAAGCATGAAGAAGCTGATAAAGTACACAATGGCGAAGTTGCTTCCACAGGTAAACTCTTCCTCCGGAGCAAAGTCAGATTCACTGTCACATCTCTTGCCTGGTAAACTGGCCAACATGATCTCTTGCCAAGCCTCACCTGTGGCACATCTATGAAGAAGAAGAGACGTCACCTGTCAAGTATTTTAAATTTTTTACATAAATAGATATCAGTATATCAACAATAACAATGCCTGTAAAGTAACCCCTTAACTAGTCTGGTTTTAAAACAAAATGATAGATAGTGTAATAAATGGGGAGTACTAGGGCCGCCATCGAAGCTTTTAACTCACCATGGAGTTGAGTCTTTGAACCCAACAGTTTTAGTAAAAGTCTTGGGGCCCACTAGTGGGTAGAGTCTTGGGGCCCCCATGGAGTTATTCTTGGAGCTGACCCGGATGTTGGGTCTTGGAGTCCACTAGTGAAGTTGAGTTTTGGGGCCCATCATTGGAGGCGTTTCTTGGTGCCCAAAGGGATTAAAATCTTAGGGCCCCAAGTAGGTTAGTCTTGGGGCCCCCAACTGGATTTTTTAGTCTGGGGCCCACCCGTGGAGTTTTATCTTGGACCCACCAGTGCATTGAGTTTGGGGGGCCACCAGTGGAGTTGATTTTTTTTGGGGCCCACCTTTGGGGTTTTATCTTGCCCACCCGGAGTTTATCTTGGGGGGCCCCCAGTGGAGATGATTTTGGGGCCCCCATGAATTAGTTCTTAGGCCCCCCTAAGCACTGCACAGACTCTTCATTCATTTTTTCTTTCTCTATTTTTGCTATTTTAACCAGCCCCGGGAGTTTCCCCCCCGCTCCCTGGGGCCCGGCCAGATCTGCCTGTAAGCTCTGAATGTTTAATATATTGGGTTAAACCCCGGAAAAGAGATTTTTCTAACTAAAAGACTTTTTAACAACTTTCCTTTGATGATTTTGGGCACATGTCCCCTTAGGGGTGCGCCATTTTTTTGGGGTATTTTTTCACAAAAAAAGCTGTTGCGCCCTATTCTCTATATAAATGAACTGTAGACACCAAAATAAGCGAAATACACCAGGGACGAACATCTGAATGCCTTAAAGTAGGGGCATCAAAATGCCCAGCAATGATAGCTAGGGGAAAATTTTTTCTATGCCCTAGATTAGGGGCATCAATTATCTATGCAAGGGAGACCAAGCCAATTTTTTGACAGGGTTCATTCATTTATGTGCACTATACAAATCATTTAAAAATGCGCCTAAAAACATACGGAGGCGCCTCTTTTTCTGACTTCGCCTTTGATTTTAAAAAAAACCCTTAAAAGACCCTGGACTATGGTACGTCCCAGGGGCCAAAGGGGGTTTTGGGGGCGGGACGCCCCGTGACCCCGCCCCTACAATCCGGGTGTTAGCGGCTGATCGCACTAACACCCCCAATTACACCGGGGGGGGGCGCCGCCCTGCCCGCCTGTTTAACCCCTTAGCTCGCGCAAAGATGGGGCAACGCCCAAATGAATGAAAAACTGTGCCCCACCCTTTTTTCACGGCGACGGAGTCCCCGCAGGTGACTGCGGGGATTTCCCATGCTGGACGGCAGCGGGAAGCCTTGTGAAGGCCCCATCGGCCATGTTCTCGTTTGCCCCCCATTTTTGGCCCCAGGGAGGAAGGGGGGGAAACCGCCAAATTGGGACGCCTAATGCATTTTTCAGAAAGCTTAGGGTTATTAACGATTGGGCCCCCATGGTGAAGCGCCCAGGGAGACCCAAGTTAAAGTAAAAAAAAAAAATAAAGTTTTAAAGACAAAAAAAATATTTAAAAATTTAAATCACCCCCCTTTCCCCCTTTTACAAATAAAAACAAAAAAATAATAAAAAAATTTACACATATTTGGTATCGCCGCATCTGAAAAAGTCCGATCTATAAAAATATAACATCATTTATCCAGTACGCTGAACACCATAGAAGAAAAAAAATTCCAAACGCCAAAATTGCGTTTTTTGGTCCTTTCACGTCACATAAAAATTTGAATAAAAGTGATCAAAAAAGTAACATGCATTCCAACTCAGTGATAAAAGACCTTTAGCCCCAAAAAAGCCCCGCGCAAATTTTAAGAAAAGAAAATGTTTGGAATTTTTTTACGGTACCAAAGCATAAAGGAAACCCAACATGTTTGGTATTGGTGGATGCATATAAAACCCGTAAAATACAGAAAAACACATTTTAAATTTTCCGAAGATTGAACGCCGTAAAAGCAAAAAACCCGCAAACATGGCGAAAGTACGTTTTTTTTTCACAATTTGTCCCATATGGAATTTTTTTGCGGTTTCCCAGTATATTCGATAGTACAGGGAATAACACCATTAGAAAGTACATCTTGTCCTGCAAAATAAAAGCCCTCCTATGTCTATGTAGGTGAAAATATAAAAAAAGTTATGGCTCTGGGAAAGCGAGGAGGGAAAAACAAACGGTCCAAAAAAAAAATCGCAAGGTCCTTAAGGGGTTAAGGGAAATTCAGCTTGGGTTCAGATGGGTACAGCATATGGTAGTCTGGATATTTTATATCCCACAGATATTGTACTACCACAAGGCAGCCTGTAATTAATGTTGTGTTGCAGTGTTTCTGATGGGTCTCCACCGTCTCCATCATCATCATCATCACAGCTGTCGAGGTTTGTACCTGAAGAGCAGCAGCACTGCCTGGGGGAAGGTTTGAAAGTTGTTATTCCGGTTTATTTGAGTCCCATCCTGCATGGCGATTTTTCCAAATGTCTATAAATAAGAACAATCATAGGTTAGAGGGATAAACCTGGTGCTGTGGCTGTAAATGGAAAGCTGTATGTCACCCACAGCACACGTCTGACTCACCTGCATGCCGATGACAGCGTAGATGAAAAATATCATTGCGATCAAAAGAGCAACATATGGCAAAGCCTAGAGGAAGACAAAGTCATAAGGAGAGATGTGAAAAGTCTCATAAAAGAGATTATATAGCCAAAGGCTGCTACTAAAACTGCCACTGATATACAGGGTCAAGGACAGTTTACAAGTCTTCCATTGGGACGTACATCTAGGAGCTAGGCAGTAAATTTATCACAGTTATCCGGGGTTACATATGTCTTTTATTTTGTGCAGAAATGTGTTGCTTAATTGAAACTGAATTACATACCAAGGTCTATGAATTAAAATAGAAAGACACACACTGATCAGTCATAACACTGAACCATTGTATTTGTTCAATATTTGTTATGTATGTAATTCCCCTTAAATGTACAGCGCCCTGGAATTAATGGCGCTCTAAAATAAATAATAATAATAATAATAATAACATTAAAACCACTGACTGGCCAATATTACATGATAAGGGCTCCCGTCAACTGATGGAATATATCAGGTAGCAAAAGCGTGTCACAACGGGCACTGAAGACAGACGGTGGATTTGCAGGTCACCATGCAGGGTTGGCGTAACCTACGTCGAGGAACGGAGTCTTAGGGTATGTTTACACGGCTTCCTTAGCCGGGAAATTCGGCGCGGATTTTGCCGCGTTAAGCGCTTACGGGTATGTTCACATGGCATAATTTCAGCGCACATTTCGGCGCGTATGTGCACTCTAATACGAGCGAGATGCGTGCCAAAATTACGGTAATCCATGGATTACGCCTCCTCTCCCCACTCGCACAATATGATCGTATTGTACGAGCGGGGAGATGTGACATGTCAATTATTAGTGGCGAATATGCGCCGCGAGTAATGAATGTCAATAGGGCCGACAGGCTGCTGCGCCGCGGGAGTACGCGCTGATCAGCGCAAGCTCCCGAGACACACGATGTATTGCGATGTGTACTGTACGCGCCGCAATACATCGTGTGAACATAGCCTAATACGTGGCGAAATGCACGCCGCATTTACGGTAATCCATAGCTCTCATAGAGAGCTATGGATTACGCGCCGTCCCCCGCGCATATAATACGATCGTATAGTACGCGAGGGGGGAGAATTGACTTGTCAATTGTTAGCGGCAAATACGCGGCGCTGACAATGCATGTCTATGGGGCCCGGGCACCCCCTTTTTTTGGAATGACCACTTTAAAATATAGAAAGCGATGATACGCGGCCCTCCATAACCAAGGGCCCGTCGAGCGCTTTACATACCTAAATATACATTATGCCCCTCTGTAACACAATGGCCTCGTGGGTTTTCTTTACAAAAAAAAAGCAAATACACTATGCCCCTTTCGTTTTGCCCAACCCTTTTTTAGGCGCATTAAGGGGAATGCATAAAATTTTGGGCGTTAACACAACAAATTTTTAGCGCATTAAAGGGAAAGAGAAGCCCCTTATAGCGGGTCATAAATCAGCACATTCTAGCGCTAGAGCGACACTTCTCCGGGAAACCACTTTGAAAGTGTAAAACCTTTTTTCCAGCAGATTTGCCGTAGCAAAGCTGTAAATGTGTATCTACCTACTTTTTTCTAGTGCGCCCCCTTCTCCACACCCCCGAGATCGGGTGCATACAAAGCCCGCGGGCGCTATGAATGGCCGGGGAAAAGGGCATTTAAAATTTATAAAAGGGGCTGCACCTGATTTGGGCTAAAAAAAACCCCAAAGTATCTGCCGCACCCCATTTCATACATGTACCCAAAATCTATGCAAGGTATACCAACGAGTTTTTTTGAAAGGACGTACTTTCAGGCACACTTTTTAGACGTTTAAAATGAAAACAAAATCTGCCGTGGCGACGAAAATTTTCGGACAGCCCCTAAATTTTAAAGCAGGGCTCCCTCAAAGCACCGGCACCTACCACCCACCCTTTTTTGCTTGCACTCACCTGGAAGGATTTTATAAATGTCCACAGCAAAGTCCTTATCCCTTCTCCCTTACTTAGCAGCTTTACCAAACGCATCACACGGAAGAGACGGAAGAAGGGGGATTTTGGGGAACTTCTTCTGAACCTGGAAGGGGAACAGGCATTAAAGGGGAAAATTCTATTTTTTCCACAATATATTGTTTCACAATCTAAACCTGCATAAAATGTTGAATATCTTTTCTTAGACTTTACTGTGATTATTTTGCAGATTTCGCCATTTATTAAATTTTAGTGTTTTATTCTCTTTTTAAGGGGGTTTTTATCGTTTGAGCTGCTCGTCTGTTCAGCTAATTTTTCAATTGATTTTGAAAATCCGGGGGCGTTTTTTTCCTCTCAGCAGGCGTGTCTCCCTCCCGGGAGGCGTGCTCCCCTCACTGAAGAACTGTGACATCATCATTTTGTTTAAAAAGGGGGATCAAAGGGTTGTCTGCATAAACACTCTGTAGCCTCCTGCATTTTTATTCTGCACCTTGAGGCTCCAAACTCCCAAAAACACCGCATATGTCTTAGTTTACACACAACTGAAACCAGCAGCTGCATTCTAGTGATTCATCCAAATTGTACTGACAAACCCGGGCAGGTTTTTACCAACTACAAAGTCACTTCAAGTAAAGATCCTGTTTCCTTCATGACATGTGAGTGAAAACAAGGGGGGAAAAGCAAACACTTTGAGAGAACCCCCTGCTCAGCTTGTAACTAACTTGGGCTGGTGGTTTTGGGGTAGAGAAAGGGTTTTTGTTTTTACAATGAAGGGGGTTGGAGTTTTAGTCCCTCACAGGGATATTTTTTTTTTTCCTCCTAAATTCTACACAATGTAGAAACCTAAAAATATTTTTTAATCTCTATAAAAATATATAACACATACAGGGCTCCCCTATATCAGGGTCCTCCCCCCAGAATATAGCATTTATCACTTTTTTGGAAGTGTTTGGGTGTACTGCAAATAGGACACTTTGGGGGGGCTTGTGTGTGTATATGAATAAAATTATAGATTTCTACACATATTTTTTTTCATATCTTTACATATGTGTAAAAATTTTTAAAGAAAAAAAAAAAAACTACTGATGGAATTGAATCCCAACCTCTGCTTTGCAGGGCTAATCCCCTAATCACTGCACAACAAGCAGCTTATACAGTTTCAGTGTTGAATCCTTATTTTTATACCTAAAAGGTGAACTCAAAAGGCGGGTTTGCATTCGATCTGAGGAACAGAACCCCTTTTCTTTTCCAAGTAGCAGCTTAAGGCTGGATCGTAGGGGGTTAATAACCCTTGGCAGACCCCCTTTAAAAACAGACATCATTGCCCAGAACATTGACCCTAAAGCTGGGAGATGTACATAGACCACAGACTTGGTTTCACTATCGATTTTAACAGCTCAGAGGGGAGTAAACACAGAGGGCAGGCACCAATCACAGCGAGGGGACGGGGCCGGCCTTTCCTGTCTAGGGGCGTACCCCAACGGGCTAATAAAATGTCAGCCAGCCAACACAGGCGGGGGCGTGTCTAGGGGCAAATCGACCAGGGGCGTTCTGACCAAAACAGCAAAAATAGAAGACAAATTTACAGAGATCTTAAACTCTAAACCAAGTGACAGGGGTAAGCAACCCAATTACAAAAGTGTTTTATTTCACTGTCCCCATAACTGAGACATGACTTTTTTAACGATAAAACCCCTTTAAGTCAGAAAGCTAAAATGATAATTAACCCCGGGTTTCCGTTAGCAAAGAAATTGGGGGCTCAGTAACATTTAAAGGGAACCCTTCAAAATTTTTAAATGCGCTGTTTTAAGAGGAGGAATTGCTGAGCAACTGATAACTTTTTTGGAAAGATTCAGTAAAACTTTTGATAATTCCTTTTAAAATTCTGCTAATTCTGGGGAAAGTGAGTGGGCAGCCCCACCTTATGTATGAAAGCTTCTAGCAATAAGACTGTCTTTTTTGCCCACACAACCAATCAGAGAGCCACAGCAACCAATCACCCAACAACCAATCAGAGCTCATACGACCAAACAAGCCATGCAACCAAAAAGCTTTATAGCCACCAATAAGAACTCATAGCAACCAACAGAGCCCATAGTGACCCATCAGACTCATACCACCAAACAAACCATAGCAACCAACAGAGCTCATAGCCACCAATCAGAACTCAAGCAACCAATCAAGCTCATATGACCAATCAGACTCACAGCAACCAATCAGAGCCATACCCAATCAGAGCTCATGCAACCATCAAAGCTAAGCCACCCAAAAAGAACTCATACAACCAATCAGAGCCCCTATTTCCCCCTCAGGCTCATAGCCACCCAACAGAACTCATACAACCAAACAGATCATAGCCCCCAAACAGAACCATAGCAACCAATCAGAAACCTACGACCAAACAGAGCTCACAAATCAATCAGAGCCATAGCGACCAATCAGCCCAAAGCAACCAATCAGAGCCAAAGCAACCAATCAGAACTCACCAACCAATCAGAGCTCACAGCGACCAACAGAGCTAACAGCAACCAATCAGAGCTCACAAACCAATCAGAGCTCACAGCAACCAAACAGCCCCAAACAATGAAAACACATCTCACAGCAACCAATTAGGCCATAGCGACCCAACAAGCTCATAGAACCAATCAAACTCATAGCAACCAATTGGGGCTCAGCTTTCTTTTAATAGTGTTCTGGAAAAATGAAAGCTGAGCTCTGATTGGTCGCTATGAGCTCTGATTTGGGTCTATGACTCTGATTGGTTGCTATGGGCTCTGATTTGGGTTCTATGAGCTCTGATTTTTGTTAAGAGCCTGATTGGTTGCATGGGGCTCGATTGGCGCTATGAGCTCTGATTTTTTTGTGAGTTCTGATTGGTTGCTAGACACTGATTGTTTGCTAGACTCTGATTTGTTTTTCTAAGACTCGAGGTCGCCATTGGGGTCTGATTGGTCGCTAGACTCGATTGTTTGTTGAGGGTCTGATTATTGCTGTGACTCTGATTATTACTATGACTCGATTGTTACTATGACTCGATTGGTTGCTATGACTCGATTGGTTTCTAGACTCTAATTATTACATGACCTGATTTGTTACTATGACCTGAATGGTTTTCATGAGCTCTATTGGTTGCTATAGCCTGATTTGTTACATGGGCTCTGATTTGTTAAATGAGCCTGATTGGGGTTTCTATGAACTCTGATTTTGGGGGTATGGGGCAACTAAGACATTTAACCGCCATGTTATACATAAGGTCCCAATTGTATGGGGACAAAGATTTAATGACGAATTTACCAATAATTACATATAACCCAAATTAAACCATTAATTGAAAAGAATTTACAAACCATAAAGACCACTCCCAAAAAACCATATTTTTTTTCCCTTTTTTTTTGCTTAAAAAAAGTAAAGGGAACCTATTTTTTTTTTTTTGCCTTCATAGGTAAAAAAAGACTTCACGTGATGCTGTAAAAACCTCACTGATGTCCTCGACCTTGCCTTATTCTCAGTAGTCGTCTCCCCCTATTAAGGAGCTTTTTATAATTGGGGAGAAGAAGGGGGGAAGGTTTGGGGAGCTGCAGAATTAAACATAGAGGAAAAAAAGCCTCTTACGAGGTCCTTTTACAGTTCACCTCAAAAAATGTCACAGATGGGTGGACAGCTGTTGGGGGGAATACTGCTGTTATGTGGATTAAGGGCAGCAGGTGGCTCAGTGGGTTTGCATGGTTGTCAGTGTTAGCAGGCGGCTCAGTGGTTAGCAGGCGGGTCATGTCAGCATGGCGGCTCATGGGGACATGGGGTTCAGTGGTTAGCATGGTGTGTAGTGGTTAGCATGGGGGCTCAGTGGTTAGCATGGCGCTCAGTGGTCAGCATGGCGCTCGTGGGTTTGCATGGTTGTCAGTGGTTAGCATGGGTGTCAGTGTTAGCCAATAGTATGGTCTCAGTGGTTAGCATGTGTGTCATGGTTTGCAGGTGTGTCAGTGGTCACAGGCGGTCAGGGGGAAGGGTGTCAGTGGTTTGCATGGTGTGCAGTGGTTTGCAGGCGGCCATGGGTTTGCATGGTGTGTCATGGGTTGCAAGGGGTTTTCATTGGTTAGCATGGGGGGCTCATGGTTTCAGGGGTGTCAGTGGGTTTCAAGGGGGTGTCATGGTTTGCATGGCGGCTCAGTGGTTACATGGTGTGTCAGTGGTTTTGCAGGCGGTCATGGGTTTGCTGAAGTAGGGATGGTGGCTCAGGGTTAGCATGGTGTGTCAGTGGTTACATAATAATTGGGGCCAGTGGTTAGCATGGTGGTCAGTGGTTAGCAAAAGGTGATTCATACTTAGCATGGTGGCCATGGTTAGCATAGTCTCAGTGGCTAGCAAAGTGGCTTAGTGGGTAGCCGGTGGCTCATGGCTACATGGTGGCTCAGTGGCTGCAGGTTGGGGTCAGTGGTTACATAGTGGCTCAGTGTTTAGCATGTGGCCATTTTTTAGCAGGGGGCTCATGGCAGCAGGGGCTGAGAAATTACATCTGGCTCAATATTTTGCTGGTGGGTCAGATGTAGCTGGGGGCTCATAAAAGCATGGGGGCTCAATGTTAGCATGGTGGCTCAGTACTTAGCATGAGGCTCAGTGATTCAGAAGTAGTATTTTGGGTCACTGGTTAGCAAATGTTTGCCTCAGTCCCGGGGTCCTGGATTGAAATCCCACCAACAATATTTGCAACGAGTTTGTATATTCTGTCTGCGTTTGCGCGGGTTTATTTAGGTTACTCTAGTTTCTAAAAACATACAAATAGGTTCATCTAGAACTTAGACTGTGAGTCCCATTGGGGACAGGGACCAAGGTGAATACTGACAACCTCTGTACAGCGCTGGGAATAAACGGCGCTATATAATAATTAAAATAAATAAATAGAATTAACAGGGGTTCTTTTTCCCCCTCAACAGGTAAAAAGGGTTCCCTGATTAAAACCCCATACCTCGCCGACATGCCATCCCCTTTTGCATACACATTAAAAACAAGAGAGGGTTTTTGAGAGATGATATTGAGATGATATAATCCAGGGGGCATGTGACAAAAATAAGGAGGAACTGAATAAACAAGCACACTTTTTGTTTCATTTTACAGAGTCACTATGATCGAATCAATAAAACACACACAAACAGGTACACTTACCCTAAACATACAATATGAATTGGTTCGGAACAACCTTTGTATGATGAAACCAAACCTGGGGAAAAACTGGGACAGGACTTCTTTGATTCAGTCTGTTATACACAAGGACCCCTAAAAAAAAAATGGGGCCACCCCAGTGCCTAAAGACCGCTCATTTCCGGGACATTTTTCATGTAGACAGTACATAAATACGTACAGTTATACAGTATGAGCAGTACAGACATGTAGAACCCCCAAATGTACGTAAGAGGGCTACTAACCCCAACACTCATGACCCACTAATACATGTAAAGCTTCAGGACATGAGACCACACTGTAGTAGAGAGGCGCTATGACAACAATCCTGCATGCACCTCACTAATACATGTAAGACAGTACAAGACATGTAGTACCGCACTTTCTTAGAGAGGTCTATAACCGCCGTGACTGCATGCACCCACTAATACATGAAAAGCATACAGGACATTAGTACCCAAAACTGTACTGTAGAGAGGGGCTAAACCAATCACGCATCCCTCACTAATACATGTAAAGCAGTACAGGACATGTAGAACCACCTGTACTTTGAGAGGTCTATAGACCGCCTCACTGCATGCACCTCACAATACATGTAAAAGCAGTACAGGACCTGAGTACCGCACGTCGTAGGGAGACTCTAAAGACCCACCCAATCACGCATCACCTCACTAATAAAAGTAAAACATACAGGAATTTATACTCACTGTATTGAAGAGAGGGCACAGATTGCCCAAACCCTTTATTCACCCCCTCCTTACATGTAAAATGTACATGATAATTAGTTGGATCAGTGTCTGGGGAACATTGTATTTTTAAAACCTTAAAGCAACAAACATGTCCCAGGAAAACCATTGTATGGGGAAAATATTGTATCCTAGGCCATGGTAACTTGAGGCAAACCCCTGTATCAGACATGAACAGGTAACCTAAATCCAACATCTTTGACATTAAAATTCCCAAAATCCAGCATGCAGAGAGAAATGCCTAATTTTTAAATTTTCTTTTTTATTTTAAGTTTTTTAAAGGGTTTTACATTTTCGACTTACAAAGCCCCCTTTTCTCTCACAGATTTTGAAATTTGTGGTCTATGGTGGTTACAGCCCGTCATAAGCAACACATTTACCATGTGAGCACCCGCCAAAATTTGATTCAAATATAAAACCCAAAGTTTGTTACACTTTTTAATTTTAGGGTTTATGCTTTTTTGGTATAGTCCATACTTACATTACTTCTGCACGCAAGCCACAAGGCTGCCCACGACTAAAGTGCGTCAAACGTGTTCCAGGCATCACAGAAATAATGCTAGTGGGACAGAACAGAAAGCCATGTATCATACCGAGGGCATAAAAATATGCTACATCCCCATCGAATTGTAAACCCATCATAAAGTATCATCATTATATATAGTGAGTAATGGAGGATAGTCATTCTAAAAATTTAAAGATAGCCCAATTCTGAAGTGCAAATAGTCATTCTAGAAGGGGCAGAAAAAGCCCTTTTCTAGAAGTGCAATATTGTAATTCTAAATGAAAAAAATAGCCCATTCTACAAATGAAGGAAAAGTTTTTCTTAGAAGGCAGGATATTATTCAAAAGGGTTCCCAGGATAGTCTTTCTAAAAAATTTGCGGGAAAGTCATTCTAAAGTGTAGGAAAAATTTTTATTCTATAAGTTCAGGTTTACCCAATTTCAAAGAATGCAGGAAAACCCAATTCTACAAATGAAGGATAGTCTTTCCCCTAGAATGCAGGATCTTTTATTCTAGAATCCCGGGATCATTATTCTAAAGTGCGGGATCATTTTTCTAGAAGTGCAGGATATTTAAACTGTAAAAAAAATGGGGATAGTCATTTTTAGAAGTGCGGGCCTTGCCCATTCTATAAGTGGGGGAAAAAGCCCATTCTTTTAAGTGGGGGATATTTTATTCTAAAAGGGCCCGGAAAGTCATTCTAGAAGTGCAGATACCCCCCCCAAAATTCTAGAAGTGCAGGAAAAGCCCATTCAAATTTCAGGAAAGCCCTTTTCTAGAAGTGCGGTTTTCCCCATTCTAGAAGTCCCGGAACATTAAATTTCTCCCAAATGAAGGATAGTCAATCTAAAATAAAGGGAAATAGCCATTCTAGAATTGCGGGATAATAAAATTCTAGAAGTGCAGGATAGCCATTCTACAAATGAAGGTTTATCTTTCTAGAAGTGCAAATAGCCCAATTCTAGAAGTGCAGAATAGTCATTCAAAGAAGTGCAGGGAACCCAATTCTAGAAGTGCAGGTTTATTCATTCTACAAATAAAAGGATAGTTTTTCTAGTAGTGCAGTTTTATTTTATTCTAGAAGTGCAGGATATTCATTCTAAAATGCGGATATTATTCTAGAAGTCCCGGATAGTCATTTCTAGAAGTGAAAGGGATATTTTACCCTAGAAGTGCAGGATATCATTCTAAAAAATAAAAGGAAATCATTCTGGGAAGTGCAGAAAAAGTCATTCTAGAAGTGCAGAATATTTTTCAAAGAATTTCCCAGGAAGCCCTTTCTACAAGTGCAGGATCTTTTTAATTCCCTAGAATGAAAGGAATAGTTATTCTAGAAGTGTAGGATAGAAATTTTCTAGAACGAAAGGATAGTTATTCAGTTTGAAAGATATTATTTCTAGAACGCGGGATAGTCTTTTTAAAGTAGTATGGGAATTTATTCTAGAAATGCAGGATAGCCAAACACGGGAGACTTCCCTTTAGGCCTGAAGTGCGATAATTTTTTCAGCCACCACCCTCCCCCAGTGAACAGACCAAAAAGACCATTTTCGGATGCCCCATGGCATAATTAAATGGCTTTGACTGTTCATAATGCTTTATATAAAACAAAACAAAAAAATTTATTAGCAATTTTTGTGTACTCATTACAACCATTTAAAAAAAATCCCTACAAAAATCGATATCCCTCTATCATTTAAAAAGTTTAAACCCAAACCCGGGTGGGTTTACAAATGTTTGTTTTACCCGTTAGGAAAACCGTCATGGGGAAAAAGGAACCCAACAGATAAGTGACATAACCACGATCCTCCCATAGACATCAATAGAACAAAAGTAGCCTTTTTTAACTATTTTGCTTTTTTTTGCCACCGGGATGTTTCTTTTAGTGCCCCAAAAAACAAAAAAAGGGGGAGACCTGCCCCGCAAAAGAAAACATGTACGCTTTAAAGATAAGCAAACAATGCCAAATAGG
>JAODAL010057483.1:0-22652 GCA_025379985.1 Phyllomedusa bahiana
TCCGGGACACCAGGGGTTTCTCAAAAAAAATCAATCCCCCGGGTCCACTTCCTGAGAGCACCATTTTGGCCACCATGGATGTAGAATCCTTGTATACAAACATTCGCCACAAGGATGGAGTTGCAGCATGTCGGGCGCACCTGAAGAAACAAAACCTCCCAACAAAACCAGTCACACAACTCATACAGTTCATACTCAGCCACAACTATTTTACCTTTGGAGAGGACCTATATCTACAGCGAATGGGAACTTCATTGGGGTCCAGATGTGCGCCCCAGTATGCAAACCTCTTTATGGCAGAACTGGAAGGAGCATATCTATCTACATGCACCACCCAACCCATGATGTTCCTCCATTATATCTATGATATCCTTGTCATCTGGATTGCGGGCGAGGAGGCCCTACTTAAATTCCATAATGACTTCAATAACTTCCACGACACCATCAATCTTAAACTTAGTTATTCAGAGAGCAAAATTCACTTTCTGGATACCACAATACACATCAAAGACCATCAGCTACTCACATCTATATACCACAAACTCACAGACAGAAAGGCCTACCACAGAAACGACAGCTTACACCCCAAGCATACAAAACAATCCATTATATACAGCCAGGCTATACGATACAATTGTATTTGCTCTGACAAGACAGACCTGGACAAACACCTCCTGGATCTGAGGACAAAATTTCTCAAATTGGGATACAAGCCAAAAGTGATGGACAACCAAATAAACAAAGCGGCAGGGATTAACAGAGACAGTCTGCTCACATACAAAGAGACCCAGAATGAAGAACAAGTGCCCCTAGTTGTCAGCTAGACAGAAGGGTAAATTAGTAGAGCCAATCACCAATGACTTTAAAGGGGGAAAGGAATCCGACCAGCACGGGGGAACAGTGTTTTACAGAAACAGAAGATAAGGGATCCTATGAAAACAAGACAGCTTTGCTAATGACATCCAATTACAAAGTTGTTTGTTTTCACTGTCCCCTTATTCTGAAGACCATTTAATGAAATGATACAACCCCTTTAAGCAGGCTCGGACTGGGCCGCCGGGGGACCGGGGAATCCCCCGGTGGGCCCCCCCGAGCCACTGGGGGCCCCGGAGGCAGTGCCGTCGCTCCCCGGGGCCCGTCCGCGCATCCGGTCCCTGAGCGCCCAGGACCTGCGTCCCGAGCGTCCAGAGACCGACCCGGTAGCCGGGGACTAATGTCCCCGACTCCCGGGGCTGCGCGGTGTCAGCAGAGCACAGCGCCACTAGTGCTGCGCTCCGCTGATCTCCCTGGCAGGGTGAAGGACGCTAGGCCTTCAGCCTGCCGGCGCCGGCCCCTACTGCTGACGTAGGCGGCGCGGTGACGTCACATTCACCGCGCCGCCTATGCAGGGGCGGCGTAGGAGACAGCGGCCCTCGGAGCGGCCGGAGCCAGGGGCCCGAGCCAGGTAAGTGGCTGCTTGTTGTTTTTTTTTTTTTTAAAATACAGGGGGGTCCTTGGCTACAAGGGAGGGCCCTGGCTAAAAAGGGGGGGCCCTGGCAAAAAGGGGTCCCTTAATACAGTTTGGTTTCCCGGCTACAAGGGGGGCTCGACACAGGGGGTCCCTGGCTACAAGGGGGGCTCTGACTACAGGGGTCCCCCGGCTACAAGGGGGGGGCTCTGGACTACAGGGGGTCCCTGCTACCCAAGGGGGGGCCCCTGACTACAGGGGTCCCCCGGCTACAAGGGGTCCCGGCTACACGGGGGGGCTCTGACTACAGGGGTCCCTGGCTACAAGGGGGGGCCCTGACTACAGGGGGTCCCTGGCTACAAGGGGGTCCCTGACTACAGGGGGTCCTTGACTACAAGGGGGGCCCCTGGCGACAAAGGGGGGCCCTGGCTCCAAAAGGGGCCCTGGCTCCCAACGGGGCCCTGACTACAAGGGGGCCCTGGCTACCTACAGGGGTCCCTGGCTAAACCTAAAAGGGGGCCCTGGCTTTCAAGGAGGGGCCCTGACTACAAGGGGGGGCCCTGACTACAAAAGGGGCACTGGCTACCTACAGGGGGACCTGAATTCCTACAGGGGGCTCCTGACTACCAGGGGACCCCTGACTACAAGGGGGGCCCCTGGCTACCTAAAAGGGGGCCCTTCCTACCTAAAGGGGGCCCTGGCTACAAGGGGGGCCCTGGCTACCTAAAATGGGGCCCTGGCTACAAGGGGGGCCCTGGCTACAAAGAGGACCCGGGCGATAAAGTGGGGCATGACGACAAAAGGGGACCGGGCTACAAAGAGGGCCCTGGCTACAAAGAGGGCCCTGACTACAAAAGGGACCTGAGTACCCCTGGCTACCTAAGGGGGGTCCCTGGCTACCTAAGGGGGGTCCCTGGCTACAAGGGGGGGCTCTGGCTACAAAGAGGGCCATGGCTACACGGGGTGCACTGACTACAAGGGGTCCCGGGATTCAAAGGGGGCCCTGGCTACCTACAGGGGGCCCTGGCTACAAAGGGGGCCCCTGACTACAAGTGGGGCCCTGGCTACCTAAAAGGGGACCCTGACTACAAGGGGGGCCCTGGCTACCTAAAGGGGCTCCTGGTTACAAGGGGCCCTGACTACAATGGGGGCCCCTGGCTAAACCCAAAGGGGCCCTGACTACAAGGGGCCCCCGGCTACCTAAGGGGGCCCTGACTACCTACAGGGAGGCCCTGACTACAAGGGGCCCTGACTACCTAAAGGGAAGCCTTGACTACCTACAGGGGGGCCCTGACTACAAAGGGGGCCCTGGCTACCTAAATACTAAAGGGGCCCTGACTACCTACACAGTAGCTAAAGGGGGGGGGGGCATGACTTCTACTACTATGTAGTCTCTATATGGCAGTGCTGTAGGTTATACCTGAGCTGGTGACTGACCTCTATGTGGTCTCTATATGGTGGTGTTGTAGGTTATACTTGAGCTGGTGTCTGACCTCTATATGGTCTCTATATGGCGGTGTTGTAGGTTATATTGGCGCCGGTATAATGCCAGCGTGGTGAGGTGCATGACCAAGGGAAACGTGGAGGGGGATATTGTATGTGGACTATTGGGGGGGGATATTGTATGTGGGTGGAGGGGGATATTGTATGTGGGTGGAGGGGGATATTGTATGTGGGGTGGAGGGGGATATTGGTATGTGGGTGGTGGGGGATATTGTATTGGGTGGAGGGGATATTGTATGTGGGTGGAGGGGGATATTGTATGTGGGTGGGGGGGATATTGTATGTGGGTGGGGGGGAAAATTGTATGTGGACTATTGGAGGGGGATATTGTATGTTGGACTTTTGTAGGGGGATATTTTATGTGGGTGGAGGGGGATATTGTATGTGGGTGGAGGGGGATATTGTATGTGGGGGAGGGGGATATTGTATGTGGGGTTGGAGGGGGATATTTTTTTTGTGGTGGTGGGGGATATTGTATGTGGGTGTAGGGTATTTTGTATGTGGGTGGAGGGGATATTGTATGTGGGGGGAGGGGGATATTGTATGGTGGGTGGAGGGGGATATTGTATGTGGGTGGAGGGGGATATTTATGTGGGTTTGGGGGGGATATTGTATGTGAGTGGAGGGGATATTGTATAGTGATTTTGGAGGGGGTATTGTTTGGGGTGGGGGAAATTGTATGTGGGGGGAGGGGGAAATTGTATTGGGTGGAGGGGATATTGTATGTGGTGAGGGGATATTGTATGTGGTGAGGGGATATTGTATGTGGGTTGGAGGAGGATATTGTATGTGGGTGAGGTGGATATTGTATGTTGGTGGATGGAGATATTGTATGTGGGTGGAGGGGATATTGTATGTGGGTGAGGGATATTGTATGTGGGTGGAGGGGGTATTGTATGTGGTGGAGGGGATATTGTATTTTGGGTGGAGGGATTTTGTATGTGGTGAGGGGGATATTGTATTGGTAGGGGGGATTTTATGCGGTGAGGGGGATATTTTTTATGTGGTGGAAGGGGATATTTATGTGGGGGGGGGATAAGATGAGGGTACTTTGCCCTGTCAGATATGTTAGACTGTTGACATATATGTGACTCCTTGCTATTGTACTACACAATACATTTCTGAATTGCACACTGTATTATGTGAAAATGGGCGCTTTATGTCCGAAGGGCCCGGGAATATTTTCAGTACAGTTTAGGGTGGGCCCCCGAAGATCAATTCCCCTGTGGGCCCCAGACCCCCCCCGTCCGACACTGCCTTTAAGTCTTGTGGATTATAAACACCGTACTTGATTATTCACTTGCAACACCTTTCTGAACATTTAGAAAAACTGAAAAGAGCTTGTTGTTAATAACCCAAGTGGCTGCACTGAACTTCTTATTCAGTTATCAGGATTTTATTTCTTTAAATGGAAACCGCGTTTCGTATGCTGAAGCACACTTCATTAGTTCCATATCATGAATGAGAGACAACCTAAAATATAGGAACAAAGGGCGACATGTATGATCGGGAGTTGCGCCTGTTTTCTGGCGAAAACTGCAGCCACCGATCTGAATCCCCTGTCGGATGCAGGGATGCGATGTTAGGCGCAAGCTTCGCCACTTTCAGATGTGCCTAACATGAAGGGGCGTGCAATGGGCGCGGGTGGGTGTTCTGGGGCGGGACGCGGCACATTCGAATACTCCGAGGCATGTATGATCGCGAGTCGGAAAAGTGAGGCGCATTGCAGCGCTCGCCAGCTCCGACAGGCAGACCTAGTAGATTGTGGTCTACATGAGCCGGAGGAGGCGAAGTGAAACGAGAACGTAAAATTAGAGGAAAAATATATAAGATCGCAAAAGAAATAAATCTCAGCTCTGTGAGGCATGGAGTATGATTCCAAAAAAGTGCTTTTATTAGGTGTAAAATATTATCTGTAAAAGAGCTAAAACCTTCTGAAAAAACATACATCACTCAAATCCCTAAAAACGCGTTTGTCGCCGTCACCGGCACTACATCAGGAATTGGGATATTGTAAATTGTCGGGAAATACAGTAATTTAAATTCTGTAAGCGCTTCTCATTGGTCGGCATAAACCAACCAATCAGAACAGGAGCGACAGTGACCTATTATAACCTATGGAGAAGTATTGACCAAAAAGGCGGGACAGTTCAAAATACAGTAAAAAAGGCAGAAAAGAGCTGATTGGTTGAGACCAGGCAGCAGATATGAATCCACCAATCATATGTAGTGCGTCTATTTTGAGTGGAGCAAGAAGGGGGCGATCGAAGGGCGCCCTAAAAGTTATTACTGTGTATGGGAAATATTCTAGTACTGTGAGTGGTTGGGGGAAAGAGGGGCTTGTACTGCTTAGCCAATCAGCGGGTGAGCTACTTATCTCATAGATTTCTATGGGGAAAAGAAATGCAGAGCGAGCTCTGTTTGTGATTGGCTAAGTTAAAAGAGGCGCAATTATTTGGGCCAATGGGAGAGCGAGCGACGCTCTTATGGGTTTTCTAATGCAATCTATAATAAAACTGTACATGGCAGAAATCAAATGATAAGACTCACGAAGTTGTACCGATCTCTATATAAAATGAACAATAATATGGGGGTAACGAAAATAAAGAAATAAAAATGAATTCATTAACTTAGCCAATCACAAACAGAGCTTGCTCTGCATTTCTTTTCCCCATAGAACTCTATGATATAAGAAGCTCACCCACTGATTGGCTAAGCAGGACGAGCCCCTCTTCCCCCCAACCAATCACAGTACTAGAATATTTCCCATACACAGTAATAACTTTTAGGGCGCCCTTCTATCGCGCCCTTCTTGCTCCACTCAAAATAGACGCACTACATATGATTGGTGGATTCATATCTGACGCCTGGTCTCAACCAATCAGCTCTTTTCTGCCTTTTTTACTGTATTTTGAACTGTCCCTCCTTTTCATTTGATTGGTCAATACTTCTCCATAGGTTATAATGGGTCACTGTCGCTCCTATTCGGATTGGTTGGTTTTTGCCGACCAATGAGAAGAGCTTACAGAATTTGAATTACTGTATTTCCCGGCAATTCTCTATATCCCAATTCCTGATGAAGCGCCGGTGATGGCGACATACGTGTTGTTAGGGATTTGAGTGATTTATGTTTTTAGAAGGTTTTAGCTCTTTTACAGATAATATTATACACCTAATAAAAACACTTTTTTTAAATCATACTCCATGTCTCACAGAGCTGAGATTTCATTGCCCCGATCTCTCCATAAACTACAATGGAACAAAGTAGCTCGCACTCTGATTGGCCGGATAAGCCAAGTCCCGCTAGCTCAACCAATCAGCTCTTTTCTGCCTTTTTTACTGTATTTTGAACTGTCCCTCCTTTTCCTTTGATTGGTCCATACTTCTCCATAGGTTATAATGGGTCACTGTCGCTCCTATTCTGATTGGCTGGTTTATGCTGACGAATGAGAAGCGCTTATAGAATTTGAATGACTGTATTTCCTGGCAATTTTCTATATCCCAATTCCTGATGTTGCGCCGTTATTGATTTTTTTGTTAGTGATTTTATTTATGTATTTTTTTATAAGGTTTGAGCTCTTTTTCAGATAATGTTTGACACCTAATAAAAACTATTTTTTTTTTATTCATACTCCAAACCTCACGGAGCTGAGAGCTGATATTTATTTCTTTAGCGATCTTAGCTATTTTCCCTTTGATTTTAAATGATCATAGCTGCAGTAGGGATCTTCAAAAGGACATTGTTAATCCCCTGTATTTGTTTGGTTTAAATTAACTAGTCTATAAATATTCCATTTAATCTATGGTTTGCTCGAGGAGATCTAGTGGACACAAATATCATGACAAGATACACAATTTCCTGAGGACCTCTAGTGGATAGAAAAATTCAATACATAACAAAATATCCCCTGAGTACCCCTAGTGGCCACAAAATATTATGACGGGACAAGTCGATTATACGAAGTGTGTAGCTTATTTATTATTTATGCCTTTCTTTTATGTGTAACAATTGTTTTGAATGATTTAAAACTATGTTTCTATGTAGAAAGCACTTGTTATCATACAATTTGGAATACATGTGTTGATTGACATGTGCAGACGCTGCAGCCAGTGTAGACTGGGTGGTTGTTACTGTGTTCATATTATTCTAGGTTCTCTCTCATTCATTATGCGGAACTGAAGAAGTGTGCTTTTAGCATACGAAAACACGGTTTTCTTTAAAGAAATAAAATCCTGAAAAACTGAATAAGAAATTCAGCGCAGTCACTCCGGTTGTTGAAGTACAGAATAACAGCGGTAATTACCGTATATACTCGAGTATAAGCCGACCCGAGTATAAGCCGAGGCACCTACTTTTGCCACAAAAACCGGGAAAGCTTATTGACTCGAGTATAAGCCTAGGGTGGAAAACGCAGCGGCTACTGGTAAATTTTAAAAATAAAAATAGATATCAGTTAAAATTACATAGGCAGTTTTTAATGTCCCCCATAGGCAGATATAGGCTGGTATAGGCAGTTTAATGTCCCCCATAGGCAGGTATAGGCAGGTATAGGTCGTTATAGGCAGGTATAGGAAGCTATATGTCCCCATAGTCAGGCTATAGGCAGGAAATTGCCCCCATAGGCAAGTTATAGGCAGGTACAGTCCCCCTAGGTAGGTTATAAGGCAGCTACAGTCCCCCTAGGCAAGTTATAGGCAGGTACAGTCCCCCTAGGTAGGTTATAGGCAGGTACAGTCCCCCTAGGCAGATATAGGCAGGTACAGTCCCCCTAGGCAGATATAGGCAGGTACAGTCCCCCTAGGCAGGCATAGGCAGGCTTTTTAAACAAAAAAAAAAACACTTACCTGACTCCCCGCCGCTCCGTCTCCCTCGCCGTCCGGCCTCCCGCGCTCTCTCCAGCATCTTCCCCGGCACAGGCGGGTGACGTCATCATGGCCGCGCACGCAGCGTGATGATGCCGCCTGCCTGTGCCGAGAGCTCCGGACGGCCGTGATTCTGCGGCCCGCCCGGAGACCACTGCGGAGCACGGAGCGCTCGCTCTCTGTGCCCCGCAGTGGTTCCCATTCACCTATTTTGCGCTCCCGAGGAGTCGCATATAGGTGAAGGGATCGCGGACAGTGCCCAGGTCCAGCGCAGCGCCGGACACTGTGGGCTCACTTAGCCTTCAGTTATATGCGCTCCCTGAGGAGGCGCATATAACTGAAGCGTCCCTGTCAGCGCACGGGCCATCGCAGCGCCCGAGCGCCGACAGTGACTCGAGTATAAGCCGAGGGGGGATTTTTCAGCCCATTTTTTTGGGCTGAAAAACTCGGCTTATACTCGAGTATATACGGTAATTGGATATTCTGTTACCTACATATCTACATACCCGGCTCCACAGCAACCAAACAGCAGTGATCTTCCCTACCGTCAGTTCTTAAATCAACTGAAGGCTCTTCTGAGTGTTGTGCCTCTTCCTGCACAACTCAAGATCAGTGGAATAGCCAGAGTCAGAACCAGTGTTCTCTAGTTTCAACAAAGAAAAAACAAGATCAGGCAAACCTAAGGGGGAAGTATCCCTTAAAATAGATGAAGAGATGCTGTCACTGGTGGTGTGCACAGACCTTATAATTCTGCCAAGACCAGCAGGGCACCAAATGCAGAGAAACGTCAACCAACGGAATAACTGCAGCACAGCAGGCAAAAGCTGCACAGAGCAACAAGTGACACCCATGCTCCTACTTTAGAAATGCTGCCAATTTTAAAAAGAAAATCTAAGCCTCCCTGTCCTAGTTTGTGTAGTGAGCATGCACTGGCACCCACAAGCTGAGAGCAGGTCCTATCATTTATTATGGAGCAAAGTATATCACACATTTAAAGGGAATGTGTCATCAAAAAATAACTTATTGTTTAACTCACGTTTTTATGTTTAACACATTTTTTAAGAATTGTTGGTTATTTTTTTTTTATTTTCCATATCACTTTCAATATTTTTTACAAATTCATCCGGTAGTTTTCACTTTGGCCACCAAGCCTAATAATAGTCTGACACCTCCTGTTCTGTACAGAAAGATTCTCAGTTGTCTGCTCATTATCAGCACAAAGAGGGTCAAACTGAAAGGAGATACCAGTGTGAATAGGTAACACAGGATCCACCAGTCACAAGAGAAGACTGTTCACCCTTTCACCTCCCTGCACACTGATTTCTTCCCAGGTCACAGAGCATGACTAGAAAACTCTAATATAGAAGTGAATGGGACTGAGACAGTCTTAAGTCTCCTATGTGCATGAAGCTACTGTAAAGCATCTCTCTGACTGCTGTTAAAGCAGTGCAAACAAGGCCTAGTGGCCAAAGTGAAAAATGCAAGACTTAAGAATTATTAAAAAATATTGAAAGTGATATGAAAAATTTAAAAAAACAAAACAACCAAAAATTCCTAAAAAATGTGTTTAACTTAAAAATGGGACTTAAACAATGACTCATTTGTTGATGACACATTTAAGGTTGCTGTGCAGTAATGCAACAACAAAAAAACGCACCAAATAGCTCAACATAATTAGTTCTTTCCTCCAAGTTCAACAGGATGCCACTTCTAATAACTACTGCAGCCTCAGAATTATTAAGCCCCTGAATAGATCCCACATGAGTACACACACCTCATGTGGGTAATCAAGAGCTTCTATAGTGGCATCAGATGTGCTTGAGATAAGACATCAAATATCTGTACTGGCTAAGGCTTTGTTTACTGTGGTGTTTGATGGCAAGTTAGAAATATGGCAAACAGCTAGATCAATATGACTGAAAGATAAATATGATTGATAGTAGTCATCGAAAGTGCAGGAAATCAATGCATTCAAAATTTGGTACCTGTGAAAGGAAAAAAGGACCAGAAATTGTTTCCTCAAAGGTCACAAGTTGCTAGAAGAGTTGTACAACTTACCTAATCAGAGCAGGTGGTACCAATATGTTCGAATCATAACTTTCAGAGATCATGTCTAACACTGCACACACAGGGTATGTTCATACAACGTAATTGCGGGGCGCATATCAGCACGTATTTGTGCTTCAATATGCCCCGCAATTACGGTAATTCATAGCTCTCATAGAGAGCTATGAATTACGGCCGTCTTCCCAACACTTATTAAACGCCAAGTGAAAGAAGTGACACGTCACTTCTTTCCGGCTCACAAGGCAGAGTAAAATGTAAGCGTGGAATACACAAGGAATCTGCCATTGAAATCTGAGTCATTTGATGCATTTTTTAATGAGTATTTATTTTACTAAAGTACAAGCTTATTACATTAGGATTTAGACGCTTTTTTCAGAGGCAGTTTGCAGTCAGAAACATTGCAGTTCATACCTTTTGTTTTTGACCGCAGATCCGCGTTAAAATCTTCATGCAATACACGTATAAGTGTTTTGGGCGCTTATTGCATGAAGATTTTAGCCATCCCATTGACATCAATAGTAAATTTCCATGCGTTTTCATTGTGGAATACAACCAAAGAATGAGCATATTCAAAGTTTATTTTGACTGTGCCTCAGTTTTCAAAACTGGGCAAAATAAATATGTGTTGTACGAACTATAACACGTATTTTCTGTTGAAGTCAATGGGAATTGTTTTCCATCAGTTTTCAACAACGATTTCAAGGTGTAATCTACATTTAGAGTATTTCTCAAAATATACATCTGGTGGATACCTCTGACAGGTGATCCAAATGTCAACTGTATTATAACTTTAAGTTCATTATAAAAATTTGCGTTTTTACTACATATGTATTTAAACCCAACAGAAACAAAAAAAACAGGCTTAAAGGGGTGTTCCCATCAAAGACTTTGGTGGCACATCGCTAGGATATGCTGTCAAAGTTTAAAAGGGATTAGACCTGCAAATATCTCAGGAACAGGTCCTCAAAAGTTACAGAGCAGAATGGAGAGACATGCTTGCGCACCACTCTTCATTCTGTCCGAGCACAACTGAACACAGTGCTCAACTGTACTGGGAACCCCCATGAAAAAGAATGGAAAAAGCACGACTGGCTCTCAATTATGAGCCAAAACTTTCGGGGGCCCAGTCGCAAGAAAGGTGCGGGTCCCAACTCTGGGATTCACACATATCGGACTTTAATGGTATGTCCTATTGATATGCCATCAAAGTCTATGGTGGGAACACCCCTTAAAAGATGCCTACTTAAGTCAATGGGGAAATTACAGCATAATAAAATGCAGTGCAGGCCGAAGAAAAAGCAAATTGTGAATTCATATATTTCCTTTGGTTTACAATACATCGAACAGTGAGGTACCTGTATGTATAATTTTGCCCTACGTAATTGGTGTAAATTTTGGAAGTGTATAAATTTCCCACTCTCTACTTTTAAGCATGGACAGCAGACAAGCAATCTGGTATTCACATTTTATTAAGAGCCAGATAAAATTATTTGCATATATAAGTCTAATTAAAATTTGTAATCTTCTTGAAACCACAAAAAAAGATTGTATTTACATAAAGCAAATGCTCACATAAAGCCTAAAGTCTATAGCCCCTGCCCATTAGCTACAGGTAAATGTAAAGTGGAATCTTGAAATCCACATATACTTAGTTCACAAATGACCTACACTAGAGAGCAAGTGTCTGAAACTGTTATTTAATTATTAAAGAGTAGAAACACCATCTGCAATGGTCAAAAATACTGAGAGCTGCCACATGGGAACGTATGAGTCTAGGATACCTAGTAGCCTGATTACAAAAAAATACATAACTGTGGGAAAACTGAAATGTATGAAGATTCCATGCAGGGTAAGCAAATGCTTTTACAGTGATGGAAACTGCAAATTCTCTTCAAAGTCAGCAACAAAAATAAATTACAGAAACTGTGACCCTAAAATGATTTCTAGAGTCTAAATTACAAATTCAAACACACACTGAAATATAGAGTCTAAATAGAAATACCAGATATGAAGAAGCATGTGTATGGAGGTGGGGACAGCAATTTTATGTCACAGAACAATTCTGCAAAATAATTCACATCAAACATTACATGACACTGCAACAGTAAAACATCAAATTCATGACAGGACTGCTAAATACATGGTAGTAATTGAGGCATCCAAAGAACCGTAAAATTTCCTTTCGTGGATTCTTTTAACTTTGTCAAAAATGTAACATTGTACCTAAATCTTTCATATAGGAAATTGCACAAAAATAGTAGTTTCCAATTTTTATAATTTTTTTTAAAATCAGTAAAAACTGATCTTTAAAAGAGAACTCTGCTAAGTTATGAAATCACTTTAGTGTGGCACACTGATCATTCCGCAACATGGTTTTGTGGCTTTCTAGTCTAGTACAGTCAAGATCCCTGTCTCGGACATAAAAAGACACAGTGATTCTAAGGCCCATGGGAAACAAGTCAGCAAAATAACTGGAATCCTGCAGAGCCATAGGATGGAGAGATGAGAGACGAATATTAAAAACATGAGTATATCAGCACGTTGGGAACAGGGAAACAGTATCTGGAAGGGCAACACTGTTTCAGGAACTGATGGGTCCTTTCTGCCATTTAATGAAGGCTTTCCAGTGCAATAATCCCTTCCCATCACAAAAAGTTCATTGTCTTCCCTATTTTATCGTCGAGAAAAACGGTTCTTGAAAGCTTTTATTGTTTTGGCCATCATTGGAGCAACCTCTGAAAGACACAAACAAAAGGACTGCTATGTAAGGCATGTTCAAGCGCAAAGTAGCTACAAAATATCGAACAATGGTAAGTGGACTACTGTTGTATTACATGTGGAAACCTCAGACACTCGAGTCAGTAGAGCAAGAAAGAAAAGAAAGGGTGCTTCCTTGTGTCAAATCATTTGGGGCAATGTAACCAACCACATGTGTTGAAATACACTCGCTTCATGTGCAAATGCTCCACAGATTTTTCAACATTTCAAATGTTGTGAATTAGGAGCAAACAAAAAATCTGTATAACCTTGAACTGACAGAAAGAAATCTTTTTGAAGGTCCAGTTCTATATGTACTAGCACCGACCACAGGGCTGCAGAAGACTCTGCGTTACAGAATGGGCACTTCCAGAGTGACACACCTGGCATCAACACTGCTCTTCAAAAGTGCAGTGATACAATATGAAACATGAATTCATAAAATTGGATGACCAAAGTGGAGGCGAAACATGTGAAGCAGTGTGGCATGATTTATTCCTAATTATGGATGGTAATGGTTAAAGGGGTTGCACTACAGATATTGATGGCACCACCTCTGGGACCTGCACTTATCTCCTAAACGAGCCCCGAAACCTCTCTGTTCTGAATGGAGAGGTTATTGGGACTCTTCTGTAGACTTGCATAAGGGTTCCGAGTTGGCGGAGTGGCAGTGCTCGGCTGTAATCGGAACTTTCATTCATTTCTATAGGAGATTCCCGACTACCTCTTCTTTCATAAAGGAGAGGGTTTGGGGCTTGATTAGGAGATAGGTGGGTCCACACTGGCTGCAGTGGCTACTGTCCACAACTCATTCTTTTGTTAAAAATACAAATAGATTGTAGATTGTAAAACCTCACGGGCAGGGCCCTCTCTCCCTCTGTACCAGTTGTTAGTCACTTATTGTCACTTTGTAATTGTTTGACCAATGTTATTTATGTGCCCGCATCAAATGTACAGCGCCCTGGAATCAAAGGCACTCTAAAATAAATAACAATAATAATAATAATTATAATCATCATCATCATTCTTTATATAGCAAAGACATATTTTCTTTATATAGAAAAGACATATTCCGCAGCACGTTACAATGTGGAAGGTATAAGTACAGACAAAAAACAATTACATAGTAAAAAAGCTATTAACAGATCAAACAAGAGGTGTGAAGGCCCTGCTCACAAGGGCTTACAATCTATGTGTGTGTACGGGAGGTGGAGGGGATGAGGAGGATAGGATTAGAAATTAGGGATCTTTGTAGTCTTGCCTCAAAAGATGAATTCTCGGGACGCGCTTAAAACCAGAGGTGAAATGAGTTAGCGTGATGGGGTTGCACATTGTACAGACGAGAACATTCCACAGAACAGAGGCAGCACATGCAAAGTCTAGGAGGCAAGCATTGACGGTTCTGACAATGGAGACATTATCAATATCATCAGGAGAATGCAGAGACCGGGTAGGGTGGTAGACAGAGATGAGGGAGGAGATGAAGAAGGGTGCAGCGCTGTGGAGAGCTTTATAAGTAAGAATGATTAGTTAAAACTGTATTCTGTACTGAATAGAAATAAGTACAGTGACTGACACAGGGTAGAGGCATCAGCATAGTGGCTGGAAAGAAAGATGACCTGGGCTGCTGCATTCAGGACAGAATTGAGAGGGGAGAGTTTGCAGAGAGGGGAGGGCCGATAAGCACGGGGTTAATAGTGGTCAAGATGAGAATGAATAAGAGCAACAATGAAGGTTTGAGTTATTTCCACAGTGAGAAAAGAACAGATTCTTAAGATGTTTCTGAGGTGCAGGTGACAGGAGCGGGCAAGGGATTGGATAGACGGGGTGAGGGACAGATCGGAATCTATTATAACCCTAAGACAGCGGGCCTGCTGCCTAGGAGTTATGGTGGTGCCACACACTAAATCAGAAATAGCAGGGTGGGGTTGGTTAGTAGACGGTGGGATGACAAGAAGTTCAGTTTTAGTGAGGTTTTGTTTGAGATAGAGAGAAGATGGAGACCGTAGACAATAAACTGTATTTGTGTTAGCAGCGCAAGGATGTGATGTAATGGAAAGATGGGTAAACTGGGTGTCATCAGCGTAGAGATGCTACTGGAAGCCAAATCTGTGATTGGTTTGTCAATGGGGGCTGTATTAAGTGAAAAGAGGAGAGGACCTGAACTTAATTCTACTGAACTAAAAATTGGATTGTAGTTGAGTAGTAGAACGGGCGAATAAGACATGAAATGAGTGATAGGATAAGAACCAAGAGAGAGAAGGGTCCTTAACCCCTTACCGCCGGAGCCAGTTTTGGCCTCTCTGACAGAGCCCCATTTTTGAAATTGTCATGTGTAACTTTATGTGAGAATAATTTTTTTCGACACTTTAACTATCCATGTGATTCAGAGATTGTTTCTCGTGACCACATATATACTATAAGATAGTAAGTAAATTTTGGTCCAAAAAATGCTTGTTTATTTGTGAAAAATAAAAAAAAATCGTGAAAATTTGAAAAAAATTTTACCTATTTCTAAATCCTTCAAATTTCTTGCATGTAAGACAGTTAGTTATTCCACTCAAAATAGTTTATCAACTAGCAGTTCTACCATATGTCTGCTGTTGTTTGGCTAATTTTTTAATTTCTTTTTTTTTTTTTTACGACATTAGGGGGCTTAAGAAATTTAGTAGTAATTTTCAAATTTGTTCAACATAATTTGCAAAGACACATTTTTTAGGAACCAGTCAGTTCTAACGTGACTTTGATTGAATGTATGTTAGATACCCTTAAATGACCTCATCTAAGAAACTACACGCCCTTAAAGTATCAAAAATACCGCCTTTAGAAGTTTATTAACCCATTAGGTGTTCACGAGGAATTAAAGCAAAAGTGGGAAGTGAAGTTTCAAAAATTTTACTTTTTTTGCAGATTTTTCAATTTTTATGCATTATTAACAAGAATACGGTAAACTGTGATCGGGAAATGCATAATTAAATTGATTCCCCCGCATTCTGCCGTTTTCAGAGATATCCATTTGTGGCCCTAGTGCATATTTGGCACACTCACACCACAAGCCCCAGAATAGGAGGAGCAACTACTGGACTCTGGGGATGGTCTCATTTTCATAACGATTTTTATTTAGGGCATTTCAGTTTTGCGGACACCTAAGGTGCTAAAAAATTAAATAAAAACTCCACCTAAAAAATACCCCAAATTGGAAACTTTCACCCCTTAAGAATATTTCCAAGGGTGTAAGTGAGCATATCGACCCCACAGGTGTGTCATCAAAAATTTTTTAGCGTTAGGCTGGTGAAAATTTTAAAAAATTCATTTTTTTCCAATAGATCTGCAATTATAGATGAATATTTTTAATTTTTTTACAAGGCAGCCTGGTAAAAACACCCAAAACCTTGTTATGCAAATTTCTTCAAGTTTGGCATTACCCTTCATGTGGGTGTAAACTGCTGTTTGGGAGCATGGCCCAGGGCTTATATAAGGGAGGAGTGTTACTTGGATTTTGGGACACGCAGATTTAGGTGGGGCCATGTCGCATTTACAAAGCACCCCAAAATACCAGAAACAGGTGAAACCTTCCAGAAGTCGCCCCATTTTGGATTCAGCACGGGCTCATAGATCTCATCTAGGGTGTATTGTACAATTTTAGGTGCACAGGTGTTCACAAAGTTTTTTTTTTTTGCATTGGGCTATGCAAAATGAGGGGAAAACGCCCCCAGTTCCGCCATTGTTTTTTGGGCTTTCAATTTTACAGCGTTCACCGTGCAGTATCAATGACAGGATATCCTTTTCTACGGGGGTAGGTACATGGTCAATGCTATAGATTTTAGATATTCTTTTTTTTGTTTTATTAACTTTTACACCATAGAAATTGTCTATAATAAATTGCGTTTTTATGTTGTCCTGTTCTGATAGCCTTAAGTTTTCAGTTTCTGTATACGGATTCGGATTTTGGGCTTGTTTTGTGTGGAATGAGTGGACGTTTTTATTAGTTCCGATTAGGGGGGGCATATGCCGCTTTTGTTCACTTTTTATTAGGTTTTTGTGAGGCATTTTGAACACAATACAGCATTCCTGGTAGTGTTTTTTATTTATATTTTTAACAGCGGTCACCGTGCAGTATAGCTTGACATGCTCGTATTAACTCAGCCAGGTCGATACGATTACAGCGATACCGATTTGTATATTTTTATGTTTTTACTGCTTTTACACAATAAAAAACACTTTATTCAAAAAGGAAATCACTGTTTTTGCATCGCGTAGTCTATTTTTTGTGTCGGAGCTGTGTAGGGCTTTTTTTTTGCGGGATGAGTTGACGTTTTCTATTGGTATCATTTTTGGGGGGACCAGGATTTTTGATTAATCGTTTTAAATCGTTTTTTGGAAAGGCAGGGTGAAGAAAATACTGCAATCACTAGTAGTGTTTTTTATTTTTATTTTCACAGCCACTCACCGTGAAGTATCCATGACCAGTTTGCTTTACTCTCAGGGTCGAATACGAATTACGGCGATACCCTATTTATATTGTTTTTTTTTAATTTGGAAGCACTTTAAAAAAAAAATTATTGTTTTTATTGTGTTAAAATAAGTATTTATGGCTTTGCTGTCTTCTGAGAGCCCTAAACTTTTTTATTTTTCCGTTTATACAGAGACGTGTATGAACTTTTTTTTGCGGGTTTGAACTGACGTTTTATTGGTACACAACTTTGGCGTTTGATATGAGTTTTTGTATCGCTTTTTATTCCATTTAATGTGCTGCAGGCTTGCACAAAAATCGCCAATTCTGGGACTGTTTTTTGTTTTGTTTTTTTACGGCGTTCCACCATACGGGTTAATTAACGTGACAGATTTATAGGGGGATAATACGCACGCGGCGATACCAAATTTGGGTTATTTATTATTTTTTGAATCTTTTTTGGGGCGATTGGCGTTTGTAAAGGGGAAACAGGGCAGTGTATGTGTTTTTAATTTTATTGTTGTTTGATGTTTTCTTTTTTTTTTTTTACTTTTCACATTTTTTTTAATTTTCCCAGTGAGGATTTGTAACAGCATAATCCCCTCTGGGGAAAAGCAATCATAGATTGCTGTTTGAAGAGGCGATTCTGTGCACAGCGTTACTGCTGTGCATAAGGTCGCAATGGCAACTAGTGACACCATGCCCACAATGCATTGTGGGCATGGTGACGTCACCAGACTACCCGGATTGCATTCAGAAAAGCAATCCGGGGAGTCTGGTAGGAGAGGTGCCGAGCGATCTGTGCTCGCTGCCTCGCCGATCGTAGGCTGGCGGGAGCCTACTCCCTCCTGCCTGGGCATCATTATCGCGGCGTGACAGGCTGCGGTAAGGATGCGTTTTTCACCGCGGCCAGAGATCACTCCGGCCGCGGTGTGAAGGGACATGGAAGTCAGCGTTAATTTACCGTGGTTCCATGCGCGATCTGCGCGCGGCTCGCCCGCAAGCCCGCGCGATCGCAGGGCGTATGCAATACGTCCATTTGCGGTGAAAGTTCACTTCAGCTTTAGGGCGTATGCATACGCCCAATGTAGGGAAGGGGTTAAAGAGAACTGTCAATAGATTATTGCCCCCCTTGTGGAGGGACAGCAACAAGGTAGTGTGCAGACATGCTTGTTTACAGCGCTGTGCCCTTATTCTATAGGTGCTGGTAGTTTATGGGTATTTCATGCTCAAATCTGCAGTTTTCAGCCAGTAAAGAGTCATGAAAAGAGTCTGTTTTTTCATGCCCCGCCCACCTGTGGCTAGCCCCACCCACCTCAACTGATAAACCTATTACTTTGAATAGGTAGAACCATGAGACTGCCAGGTGGGTGGGGCTAGCCTTTGGTGGGCAGGGCTAACACCTCCTCATGAATAAGATTTGAGCATTAAATGCTCTAAAACTACAGCAACTTACAGAATAAGGGACACCGCGCTGGAAACAGCATGTCTGTCACTAGCTTGTGCTGTCCTCAGCAAGGGGGGCATAAACTATGTGACAGGTTTCCTTTAAAGAGGTATTACTGTTTCATTGATTAGCTTTAAACATGTAGGCAAAGGCAAATAAAGACTTTTACCAAATGCATTGCTGTTCTGACTTTGCTTCTTTTCAGAATTAGAGCAATTATTATCTCTTGCTTGTTTACAAAAGCTTCCCTAGAGCCCTGGTTGGGACAATGAAGTCACTCCCTGCTATTTATCAGCAGCATAGGAGCTTGTTAATGTTTCTTACTGACAAACTTTAAACCTTGTCTGCCTTGTTGTTTAAATGTCCCTCTAACAGGCTCAGCTACCATATCTCACAAAAGTACACGCCTCCCATTTTTGTGAATATTGTATTATATTATTTCATGGGACAACACTGAAGATATGACAATGTAAAGTAGTCAGTGTACAGTTTGTATAACAGTATCAATTTGGTGTGACCACAAAATAACTCAACACACAGCCATCAATGTCTCAACTGCGGCAACAAAAGGGAGTACACCCCTAAGTAAAAATAGAGAAATTGTGCCCAAAGTTTCAATATTTTGCGCAGCCACCATTATTTTCCAGCACTGTCTTAACTCTCTTGGGCATGGAATTCACTAGAGCTTTACATGTAGCCCATGGAATCCTCTTTCACTCCTCCATGAAGACATCATGGAGCTGGTGGACGATGATGGAGAACAATTTGATTCAGTGTGCGGCGTATAGTCTGAGCACTAAAAGGCTGACCCCTCCACCCTTTTAACCTCTGCAGCAATGCTGGCAGCACTCATATGTATATTCTAGTTTCAGGGTGTTGACAATCTTCTTGCAGCCTAGGTATAACATCTTGTCTGGAAGAAGGGAGCTAGTTCTCTCGAAAGCTCAATAAATTTACTCAGGTTTAGCCTTTTAAAAAAGGGGTTTTTCCCCGATTTTTAATCTTTAGGCCAACCCTTTTTGAAGGCAAAAAATTTTTTTTTTCAGAATCCTCCAGGAAATTTTTTTGCCCTTTGGGGTGCCCTAAAAAAATTTTCCGTGCCAGTATGGAGTGGGGACCAAAAAACCCCAAATTTTTAAACCCTGCCCCAAAATTAAACCGGAGACCATTTTAACACTAAGGGTTACATGGGGCACCCTGGGGGAAATTGGGCAAAATTTTGGGGATCATTTGTCCCTTTTTTTTAGGATGTGGGGCTTTAAAATTTTTTTTTTTTTTGCCGCCGTTTAGCCCTTGTGGCTGTGTTTTGTCTCTTGAAAAGATATAATACAATATTTACAAAAATCTGAGATTTTGTAGGAATAGAAGAGTTGATATCCCATATATCAGTGCCGTAAAACCACTCACACGCTTAACAATGAAGTCAAAGCCTAAAACTGAGGTATCTAAAGGGAAAAAACGGGTCAACCCCCTCGATTTCTACAATTCCCCCGGGGGGCCCCCACGGGCTTTGGGGGGTTCCCAGAAACCCGGAAATAGTGTGGCCCCCCAAAAATGCAACCCCCAGGGAAAAGGGAAAAATCTTTTTTCTCCCAATTCCCCCTTAAAAATTTTAATAACATTTATTTCCTTGATTAAAAAGTATCCATAAATTTTGACAAAAAAATCGTTTTTCCCCAAAACTGAGCATTTTTTCGTTTTTCAGGGCCCCTTTTTCGTGGGATATTAAAGAAATTTCAATCAGCATTTATAAACTTTATAGTTTTTTTAAAAAAAAACATATTAAAAATTAAAAGGGGGGTCCCCCCTTACAAAACGGGAAAAGGGGGCTTTTTAGGGTTTTTTTTAAGTTGAAATTTGGGTGTAAGTCGGAACAGGTGGGTTTTTTAAATTTTAATTTCCGCCAAACCCCAAAATTGGGTTAAACGGGGGGCAAGGGTTTTTTTAAATTTTTTTTGCTTCTTTTTGCCCTTTTTTTGAAGATTTTTACCTAAGGTTTTCCTGTAAACTCATGTGCAGCTGTGGAATGCTGGCCTTTTGGGTTTTTGGGGCGTTTAACAAGTGGGGGGGGAAAGTCCGCCCGCCCCTTAAGGGCCCCCGTTTGTAACTAGGGGGGGAGTTTTAAGTGAAAGATTTTAAAAGAAAGGGGCCTTTCCCGTTTTTTAAAATTTTTAATTATTTTTATATTTATTATATATTATTATTACATATAAAATTTTTAAAATAATATTTATATTATTATTATTTTATATATATTTTTAAAATTATATTATATACAGTACAGACCAAAAAGTTTGGACACACCTTCTCTTTCCACCAGTTTTCTGTTTTTTCATGACTAAAAAAATTGTGGGTTCCCATGAGGCATCAAAAACTAGGGAATTAACAATGGGGGAATTATTCTTAACAAAAAAGTGTGAAAAAATGAAAATATGTTTATATTCTAGGTTCTTAAAAGTAGCCCCTTTTTTTGTTGGTTTTACTGCTTTGCACACTTTTGGATTTTCTTGATGAGCTTCAACGGTAGTCCCTAAAATGGTTTTCATTTTCACAGGTGTGTCCTGTCAGGTTTAATAAGTGGGTTTTTCCTTATAAATGGGGTTGGGACCCCAGTTGTGTTTCTCAGAAGTCGGTGGGTACAAGTGTAGTCCTACGAATGGCTGTTAGAATTTTTTATTTGGAAGAAAAAAAACAGTAAGTAAAAAAAAAGGGAAAATGGCCATCATTACTTTAAGAAATGAAGGCAGTAGGCCCAAAAATTGGGGAAAAATTTTAAAATGTCCCCAAAATGCAGTGCAAAAACCCAAGGCTAGAAAAAAAATGGCTCCATGAGGACCGCCCCAGGAAGGAAAACCCGGAGTCCCTCTGCTTTGGAGGTAAATTCATCCGAGTCACCAGCCCCGAAATGCAAAAGGGTTAACAGCAGCTCAGATTAGAGACCAGGTCAATGCCACACAGAGTTAAAAACAGCAGACCATCTCTACAAAACTTTTAAAAGGGAACTGGGCAGCAGCCTTTGGTAAAATAGTGCTGGAAAAAATGCTGGACAGGCAAAAAAGCAGAAGGGCTTTTTTGGGCTAAAAGAACACAGGAATGGACATTAGACCAGTGGAAATCTGTGCTTTGGTTGATGGTCCAAATTTGAGATCTTTGGTTCCAACCCCGTGTCTTGTGCGAGCAGAAAAGGTAACGAATGGACTCTACTTGCCTGGTTCCCCCGTGAAACATGGAGGAGGAGGTGTGATGGTGTGGGGGTGTTTGCTGGTGGAACTGTTGGGGATTAATTAAAAAATTAAAGGGAAATACGCCCCGAAGGTTCCCAACAGCATCTTGCAGCGGCAAGCTTTTCCATCTGGTTTGCTTTTGGGAAATCATTTATTTTTAAAAGGAAATGACCCCAAACCACCCCAGACTGTGTAAGGGTTTTTGACCGGGAAGGAGAGTGATGGGGTGCACGCCCCGATGACCTGGCCTCCCCAGTCACCGACCCGCCCAATCGAGATGGGTTTGGGGGGGGCGGACCGCAGAGTGAAGGGAAAAAGGGCCAACAATTTTAAGCTATTGGGAACTCCTTCAAGAAGGGTTTGGGGACCATTTGGGGGTCCCCTTGAAATCATCATGAGAAATTTCAAGATGGCAAGCGTAATATAGCAAAAAGGTGGTCTTTGAAGAACTGAATAAAACATATTTTTAGTTTTTTCACACTTTTTTATAGTCATGAAAATACAGAAAAACTGTTGGAATGGGTGGTGTGTCCAAACTTTTGATTATGGTGTGTGTTTATTTATATATTTTATATTATATTTATATATAAAATTTGTCTTGTATGTTTGCTCTTAATCTGTATACAAGAGTTTTTAGTTTTTGACTGTAATGTCAGTTGATATGCTGCGAATAGGGGATGAAGATGCCCGAAACGCTCAGCTTTGGACAGGCTGACTTTTGTCACAATTATGGATATTTTTTTAAATCAGATGAAATCAATGTTATTGAAATTTTAAAGGAGATGGAGAAAAAGACTTCCTTTTGCTAGAGCCTAAAACTAGTTTTTAATAGCATGCTCTGTGAAACAGCATGGTGAGAACACCCCTTTAAAGAGGTTTCCACCATTTTTG
>JAODAL010057484.1:0-22652 GCA_025379985.1 Phyllomedusa bahiana
GCTCGCCGTGCCCCTCCACACTGATCATTGTGCCACTTGGGGCCCTAATACTGTTTTCCCAAACCCCCCGAATCCCATTGTGCCACTGTTGCCTCTACTGCTGCCCCGTGACCTCACCGTGTGTTTGTGCCATCTGTCCCCAAATAGTTTTTTCGCTCCAGAGTATTGTGCCACCCCTGACCTCAGCTGCGTGCCTGACCTCCCACATGTGTGATTGTGCCCATCTGTGGCCTTACTTTTTGGCCCCCAGAATGTATTGTGCCATGTAAACCTCATGCTGTGGGGCTGCCGCCGTCCCCTCCACCTTTTCACTAATGTTGCCCCCTGAGCTTCAGTTGTTTTTTTAGTTTTCGCGGGCAGACTTTATCAGGAAACATTCCCGCTTAGTTTTTTGGCGTTTTGCCCTTTAAAGTGCCCAGGGAATTTTATAGTGAAGGTTTTAAAGAGCGGGGGCAGTCTTGGGGTGTCATAAAAAAACAAACTTGTATAAAGGGGCCCAAAACCAAGCTCCCTTGTATTTAAGCTTTGGCGCAACATTCAGCACCATGAGCTATTGAGCGGGAAAAAATAGCTTTTTTTTAAACGTGATTCGTGCCGAAGTAATTCGGAATGAAGTTATTTTTTGCCGAGAAATTCGGCGAAGTGAACGAAATGAATTTCGGGAAATTCGCCCATCTCTAATTACAATATACAAAAAGATTATACAAATGGTATCTGTAACAGATGTCAACATAGATAAGATAGTAATACAGGTACAGTATGATGACTCCAACACAAATGGCAACCCTAGATGATAGAGTGGCCTCTTGCTTGTTATTTTTTCTTACAGGATTTTGCTTTGGACTATCCAACTAGACTTTTATGCAGTTGTTTTCTTAATTTGGTTTATCTGTCAAATTTAGTTTTTCTAGATTTTAAAAGTATTAATTCCTCTCATGCTCCCAGAGTCTCTGACTGACTTTTACATGAGCTTACATCCCAATCACATGTACATACTGTATTTATAAGGCAAAGTTACAGTTTCTCAGTAAAGCATATTAAACCGTAGAAATTTCATTCATTTAATGCACTATACTATAAAATAGTATAAAAAAAGTATAAAAAACACGCAAACATTTTAGTTTAGTAGTGGAGCCCCACTACACTACACCACCATGCACGGCAACCCCCAATCACATTCAGTGGAGAATAAAAACGCTTGGAGTGTATTTCACGATACATTTACATTCAAGTCTGTTAGCATTTTGAAAACCTTGTTCATTGTTGCCATAGACTTTTCCATTGATACATGGTTGAGGTGAGCCACGTGTTCCCAATAGGTGGGGGCCATAGAACTAGCTCATTAAACATTGCACATTTATGGCATACGAATGCAGTAAAGTTTACCCTGAGACAGGGCCACACAGGCGGGCGAGGTGGGCTGTCGCCCAGGGCACTCCAGCGACGCTCTTTAGAGGGGGTACGGCAGCGAAGCTCTTTAGAGGGGGTACGGCAGCGACGCTCACCAATGAGAGCACCGTGCACTCAGCGATTACTAACTGTCTTTGCGCAGCCATTTTAACACACTGTGCAGCTGCTTGCACAGGGAGAAGGCAGGATGGTTTGTTACTGTTCTTGCCTTCTCCATTGTATATACAGCTCTCAGTGAGCACTGTATATACATATCAGCATTGAAGGGTGCATGATGTAAGGCATTCATCACCCCCTCTGCAATGCTGGGTCTCCTAGGCTGTAAGCCTAGGCTTCTGGAACAGGAGATCCTGGGAGCAGTGTGCCAGCGAAAGTGGCGTGATGACGTCACACCGCTTAAACTGCATCCTGCTCCTGGAGCTAGCGATGTGAAGGGGGAACATGGATAGGTGAGCACCTATTTTTTTCATTTTCTACCTACAGGGGGCAAATACCTACCTACTGGGGCCATAAACCTAGCTACAGGGGCCATATACCTACCTACTGGGGGGGTCTCTATACCTACCTACCGACTGGGGTCATATACCAACCTACAGAGGCCATATATCTACCTAAAGGGCCATATACCTACCTAATAGGCCATATGCCTATCTATAGGGGCATTATACTTCCCTACCTACAGGGGTCATATGCTTCCCTATCTACAGGAGCCATAGATCTTCCTACCTACAGGAGCCATATACCTACATACTGGGGCAATATACCTACCTACAGTGGCCATATACCTACCTAGAGGGGCCATTGGCCTACCTACCTAATAGGGGCTTATAAACATACCTACTGGGGGGGGGGGCTCTATACTTACCTACAGACTGAGGAGTTAATATTCCTACCTACAAGGGACTTATATACCTACACACCTACTTATAGGTGAGCTATATAACTACATACTAAGGAACTATATTCCTTCTTATAAGGGAGTTCTATATAACTGTCTGTTTTGTAAATTCTACGGTTAAGAATAGTGATGAGCGATTGTGTCAACTATCGTTATCGAGTCGATAGTCGATATCGTCAATTATCATGCCGATAGTCGATAATAGATTATTGCCAATGACCATAAAAGTCTATGGGAGAGGAACAATAGCTACATTCTTACACCCAAAAGGGGAAAGGAGAAGCTGGAATTAACATCCACAACAGTAAACTGGATACGTGCTACATCTTAGTGAAGACAATTAGGCAACAAGAGTCACAGAAAAAAAGTCACTATCCCTGTCCTGTACCACAGCATGAGCCTTAAACCTGCATGACCCACATATTAAAAAGTGCCAGAAGGCAGTATTATTTGAACCATCATTTTAGTTAAACTAGACATTGACTATCCCTGTCTTGGAACGCAGCATGGCCCTTAAACCTGTCTGACCCACAGATTAAAAAGTGCCGGAAAAAGGAGTATTTCAACAACCATTTTAGTTATACCTGTCCTGGACCGCAGCATGACCCTTAAACCTGCATGACCCACATATTAAAAAGTGCCGGAAAAAGGAGTCTTTGAACCACCATTTTAGTTGAACTGGACATTGACTATCCCTGTCCTGGACCGCAGCATGACTCTCAAACCTGTATGACCCACAGATTAAAAAGTGCTGGAAGAAAGTAGTCTTTGAAGCAGTATTTTAGTGAAATGGATATTGACTATCCATATCCTGTAATGCAGCATGACCCAAAAACCCGCACAGGTGCCCTTATGGACCATCACATAAATTTCGCAGTAAGAAATAAACTATAAAAAACATCTAGTTTTCAATACTGCTGCGCTAGAGGTACTTGCCATTTTACTGGTGACATTGTTCCACCGTGACATTAGAAATGTGAAGAAAACGAAACAATTCCCAGTAGGTCAACGAGGCCTGTCTGAAAATCCTGCATTCTACTGTCAAGTGGGTGAAGGAAATTACTGATCAAGGCAGGTGAGCTGTAAACGTGGATCACGCAGGTTCAGCTAGCAGGGCCGAAATTACAGGGGGTGCGGTGAGAGCCAGAGCTGGTGTTCGTCATCTATTAACATGCAGGTTCAGCTAGCAGGGCCCGAGTTACAGTGGGTGCGGTGAGAGCCAGAGCTGGCGTCCGTCATCTTTTAACACAGCAAAAATGCCCTTATGACGCAGCAACTAAACCAGTCATGCTGAAGCAGAGTGCGGAAGCGGAAGTGTGAGCTAAGACCTTTGACCCTTTGGCCACTGTTGACAATTGTGAAGAACAAATGGTGTATAAAACCACATTTTTTATAATAAGGACCTGTAATAATAAGCTGTATTTCATAGCAACATGCCCCAAAAAATTCAAAACATGACCCATTGGCCACTCTTGACAATTGTGAAGAACAAATGTCTGTTAGAAAGCAATTTTTTTTATAATAGGACCTGTTGTATAGCTGTATTTCACAGCAACATTCCCCCAAAATTCAAAACATGACCCTTTGGCCACTCGACAATTGTGAAGAACAAATGTCTGTTAGAAACCACATTTTTTAAAATAGGACCTGTATTATATCTGTATTTCACAGCAGCACGACCCAAAAAATTATAAAAATGACTTCTCAGCCACTGTTATAAATTGTGTGGGAGAAATGCCACTTAGAAGCCACATTTCTGTTCCAAAGGACCTTGATTATAGCTGTATCTCACAGCACCATGACCACAAAACCATTGACAGTGCGAACATTTTTAAGGATGAAGTGAATAAATGGAATATGTTTTTTTTCATGAAACCGTGTACAATTGGTGTCTTTTACAGTCTACTGCAAAACCAGCAAAATGACCTTTTGGGAACTGAGAATAAAAATTGTAGTAAGAAATGATCACTTTTAAAAACATTTTTACAAGAGGGCCATTTCTGTTTGAAGAGAAATGTGAAGTAAATCGTCAACTAATCGGTGATCTCGGCAATTGGGGCCACAACATCATCAGAGATCCACGCCTGATTCATCTTGATGAAAGTCAAACGATCCACATTATCAGTGGAAAACTGGATGCGTTTCTCGGTAATGACTCCTCCAGCTGTGCTGAAGGTCCGCTCAGATATGACGCTGGCTGCTAGGCAGGACAACACCTCTATGGAGTGGCGAGCGAGCTTGGGCTATTCATCCATTTTGGATACCCAGAAGTCCATTGGGTCCGGAACATATCCAATAACATTGGTGTTGAGACGCAGATAGTTGTGCACCATGATCTTAAGCCGGTCTCAGTGTGTCGTATTTGTGCCCTGCATTACATGTGTTGGTGAGGTGGTAAATAAGGATTGCCAGAGGTCACCCATTAGGCTTCTGCCACAATGCCTGCTGCGGCTACTTGGCACTCTTCTGCTGTCACGTTGCTAACGTTGTTTCACCGTGACATTTGAAGAACGTGAAGCAGACACAACAGATGTCTCCAGTTGATCAATCAGCAAGGTCTCCAATTCCTGCATTTTACTCTCTATTTGGGTGGTGGAAGGAAAGTGCTGAGTTTCGCATTGTAATGGGGATCGAGGAGGGTGGCCACCCAGTAACTGTTGTTCATTTTGATGGCCTTAATGCGAGGATCATGTTAGAGGAAATGGAGCAGAGCATCCAAGCACTCATGTGAGAGATGGAGCCTTGATTTCCAAAGCCTCTGGGTCGAGGGGCACTAGCAAACTGATCTTCCTCATCTTCCTACTCCGTCTAAAATCCGTGCCAACCTCTTTCCAAGGCAGGGACATCGGTAACATCGGTGTCCAGGAATACCTCATCCTCCTCCTCCGCTTCCTCCGCCTCAGCTTCAACACAGCCCTGACTTGCCTCAAATGATGTACACTGAGAGCTGAGGCGCCGCCTTGCAACAACCTTGGACCCTGAAACACCACCTAATGAAGACCGATAAAGTTATGAAACTGTCGGACCTTCTGGATTCGACGGAGAGAAAGGCTATGTGTCCGCATCTGTGTCCGTCTCCTCCTCCATCGCTGGTGGGACCTGCTGTTTCAGAGTGTCCAACACTTGTTTCAGAACTAAGATCACCCCAATGCTCATGCTGACAAGAGCATTGTCCGCACTGACCATTTTTTCAAAACTTGCAAGGATGGTGCAGAGCTCTTTCACCTGCCTCCACTCTCGATGGCTCAACACCCCGAGGTCCGTATTGCTGCTTGTCAGGCCATATGTCACTTCGTACTGCGTAATGGCATTGCGCTGCTGCCACAATCGCTGGAGCATGTGGATGGTGGAATTCCAGTGTGTTTCCACGTCAACAATGAGACAGTTGACAGGGAGGCTGGGCTGACACTGTAACGCAGCCAACTGGGACGAAGCAGGGTGCGAACGGTGGACGTGTGAGATCAGACCTCGAGCCTTCCTCAGCAGGCCGTCCAGTCCCGGGTAGCGCTTTAGAAATTTCTGGACGACGATTTTCATGATATGTGCCAGGCAAGGGATTTGCTCCAGCATACCGATCTTAAGGGCGGCCAGGAGATTTCGACAATTATCGCACACCACCTTGCCTTGCACAAGGTTCTTGTCACCCAGCCAGCGCTCGGTCTCGTTGCGAAGAGCCGTCCACAGCTCCTGACCTGTGTGTTGACGGTCTCCAAGACAGATTAATTTCAACACGGCCTGGTTTCTCTGGGCACGTGATGCTACCAGTGGAACTTGGGGGAAAAAACCCTGCGCCATCCCTGTGGTTTTGAAGAGCGTGCGCCGAGCCTGAGAGCCACCGTCACCACCAGAGATATCCACCCAGTTCACCCAGTGAGCTGTCACAGAGATATAGCAACCTTGGCCGTGCTTACTAGTCCATTATAATAGATTGTAAGCTCTCGCGAGCAGGGTCATCATTTGTAAGCTCTTTTAATGTGTAATGTCTGTATGGATACCCTCTAAATTGTAAAGTGCTGCGGAATATGTTGAAGCTATATAAATAAACATTATTATTTTTATTATTATTATTATTATTATTATTATTATTATTATTATTATTATTATATGTATTGGTGGTCAGATGGACTTTGCTGGACACAGATGCAGACAAGGCGCTTGAGATTTTAGATGACACGTGATCTGGCCAGGAAGGGACGGCTTTTCTGGAAAACAAAGGCCTGCTCTGCATCTTGTATTGGAGGCAGGCAAGGGCCATGACGTGGCGGAACCCATCTGTGTCCACCAGACAGAAAGGCAACATTTCCAAGGCCAAAAGCCTGGCAATGCCGACATTCAGGCTTTTGGCTTTGGTATGGTTTGGGTTAAAATGTTTCTTCTGCTTCCAAACCTGGTAGACAGAAGGCTGGCTGCTAGACTGGCCGCTGAACAGCGTGCAGGTCAAACTGGTGGAAGGAGAAGGGGTAGGCTCTGTCTATGGTGGTGCTGGTGGTACTTGGGGGACGGTGGAGGCTGAAGCTGAGGCTGATCCTTGATCATGACGCTGAGAGACATGGGCAGCTGAGGAACGCTTGGTCTTGGAAGTGGCAGAGGAGGAGGAGGCGGTGACAGTGGTGTGACAGTGGTTGGAAGCCTGGGATCGGTGTGGCCTTTTTTCGCCAAGTGCTCCCTGCATTTCAACTCATGCATTCGCCGCATGTGACTAGACATGTTGGTGGTGGTTAAACACCTAAGATTCTTCCCTGTACTGATGCGTTTACGGCAAAGGCGGCATATGACATCGCTGGGTGAATCATAGGCTTGATCGAAAAAGGCCCAGGCTTGAGAGGTCCTGGACCTTTTTGACCCGTACTGACACTACCCCATCGTCTTCCTCCTCGTCCAGTGATGAATCGCTCGCAAGCAAATTCTGCTGAAAAGACCATGTTGAATCCACAATGTCGTCATAATCATCATTGTCATCATCATCAACACAGGTGACTTCCTTGTCCTGACATTCTACATCTTGGAACTGCAAGGCGTTGCCGACCGCCCGGGAATTTTGTCGATTGACCAGCTTCAATCTCCTCCTCTGATGGCATCAGCGATTGGGCATCAGAGCAGACAACATCATCCTCTTTGGCCTCTTGATCTTTTGAAATGCCTTCTGACCCCAACCACATTTTGTCATCAAAGAGGTCTTCAGAAAATGGATTCTCCACAGTGGTGGGTACACGAGTTGACATTTGCGCTGCCTTCGCTTCATGTTGGACGAATGCTGACGATGATGATGACAACATTTGTGGCCGTGACTGGGAGGACGAGGAGGTAAGATTGCTGGATGCAGGTTGCATTAACCACTGAAGAACAGATTGGCAACGCTGTTCGTTACTGAGAATCACAGGGCACCAACCTATCAATGACAGACCTGACGGTCCTGCAACCGACGATCCGCTGGCTTGTGTGTTGTCGCCAGCACTGAAAGGAACACCTTCTCTCGTACCTCTACATCCATGTGCTAGACAGCTCTTTGCTCGCTTTCCACCTGCAGTTCGCTCCATGTTCAGAAAGAAAAAAATTTAAAAGGTATGGAAGAATTTTTGACAGTCTCTTATTGAAAGACGGCAAATCACAGCTATTCTTAAATCCCTCTAATTTCCAACAGCCAACTAGGATTGGAAACAGAATTGTTTCCATCAAATATCTGTGAAACGCGGTCTGGTAGAAGAAGAGTAACACAAACTCAACAGTGTTCTTCCTTCAGTCCCTGAGATTTACAACTGCTCAGTAGGACTAGCAGTTGATAGTTTTCAACAAACTATCGTACAAATGCACGATAAGCGCCAAACTGAGATGCACTGAGTGAAATAGAAGTATTAAAAAGTTATATGGATTATATATGGCGGTTTTGCCACCACTGACAACAGGCGGGAGTTACTATGAAATAATGTGTAAAACAATTTGCGTACAAGTGCACGATTAGCACCAAACTAAGATGCACTGAGTGATATAGAAGTATTGAACAGTTATATGGATTAATATGGCGGCCTTCGCAAAACTGACAACAGGCGTAATTTACTATCAAATATGTATCACACAATATGCTACAACTGAGATCAATACGCCAAACAGACGCACGGACTGCAATAAGAGTATTTAAATGTTATATGGATTAATATGGCGGCCTTCGCACCACTGACAACAGGCAGAATTTACTATCAAATATGTATAACACAATTTGCGTACAACTGAGCTCTATGTGCCAACCAGACGCACAGACTTCAATAAAACTATATAAAGTTTATAGGGATAAATCATGCCGGTTATTGGGAACACTGACATGCAATGATTGCAATAGAACTGAAAAAACAGGGACATTTTCACCTCCTATCAGAGGTCTGCTGGCCAAAAAAGTGGTAAAAAACAATGCTTTTTCAATTCAAGGTCACAGAACACACTGAGCTGCACAATATTTCCCTTCATTTCCAAAGCCCCCCCACCCATCATCATTCAGTCACTATGTGGTGTTGATATGTGGAAATGGTGTGGCAGTATTATTTAATCACTATGTGGTGTTAATATGTGGTCTTAATGGAATTATTGATAATATTGTTGTCAGGGACCGGTCAGGGACACACACCAAGACACAGACAAGTGAGGCCCTGACACTGGTCCCAGCCCCTGTCCCTGCCTTTTGGGGAACCCGACTCCTTAATAGGCCGGCCCCAACCAGAAGACTGATGCCTGCACTAAACAAGGTGCAACACAGACAAGGACAAACAAACACTGAACAAATACATGTAGTCAGGCGGTCCAAAGTCGGTAACAGAACTGGCAGTGAAGTACAAAAACGTGAGGCAAGGGATAAACGGAGTCCAAGCAAAAGGTCAGGTAACAGCCGGGAGACGCAGTACAGATAGAGGAGGCAGAAGAATAGTCAGAAGCAAAGCCAAAGGTCAGGTAACAATAAAGAGCAGCAGGCAAAATAACGGGCAAACTACAGGGAGCAAAACCTATAGCAGGCAATGGGAAGAGGTATCAGCCCTTAAATATCTGCCAGAAACCAAAAGGATGAAGGTAATGGGTGGAAGTAACAGAAGACCTGATAGGAACAAAGGGCTGTCAATTAACAGAAACCAGAAAGGAGCAAGATTAACCAGCGGAGTGCTGGAAGATTCCTGACCACGGGTGTTGGCCAGGAATCAATCAAGAATGCAGGGAGGAAGACCAAGTTCACACTAGAAAATACAAATGTAAGGTGTTATGTCAGAAACCATGGTTTTCACCGCAACATCCGTGGCTGGCGACCAGAGCCAAAAGCCGGGGTGTGTCAGGCACAATCATGACAATTGTCCTTTAGATTCTGGTTTTGTGTAGCGGTGTTATTTGGTAATTGGCTTACTATTATTTTACATAGAAAATTGTATTATAGCTTTTTGCATATTCAGGCACTGGTTGATGGTCATGCAGTGTGGCGCAACATGTTAAGGGTGGTGGGAAAAAATTTCTTCACCCCATCCGGAGTGCAATTTAGCCTAGGAACGGCCTTGCCTTGATAATTGTATCAAAGTGCACCATCTGTTCTTAGGTAACAACAAAAGTCATTGAGAATAATTATGTAAATTAAGATAACTTTCTGTGCCACAATATCAAGGTATGTTATGTCGCATTTATCTTTGCTACAGCTGTATTGTGTATATCAACCTACATGAACAGCTGTGGCCCACACTGTGATCATCACACTGCATTCAACACAAGCTCTTAATTTCTTTGAAAACTTTTTCCTTTGCCTGTGTGTCTATTTTATTCCCTGCAGAGGTCTTACAGTCCTCACCCTATTATTTCCTTACTGCATGGAAGTTTGAATGACACTCATGATTGTTGCAGTTGTTTCTTGCTTTGTGAACCTTTAATTGCTGTTTTAATGCCACTTTGTAACGTAAGGCCAATAACTAATAGAAATTAGGAAAGTAATTTTGTGCCCTGGCTGCAGTCTAGCTGCAGAGTTAAGAGCAAAGCAAGAAATCAATAAGCAATAAAGAGCCAAACAAATAAAATTCTAAACTCAAATTGCCTTAATTGACTTTCCTTGTGATCACTTAACTTGTCATTGATCTGCATCTGATTATTGAGAAATACTTACACTAAACACGTGAGAACAGGAATGCAAAAAATCTCCCTGATTCTGATCAATGTTGAGAACCAGACGGTGAAATATTCTGTTTTCAGGAAGAGCAGCCATGAAAATGAACTGATCAGTGATAGGATTTGTAAGAAGTTTTTACATAGTATTGTAAAAAAAAAACATGGCTGCTTTATTTAAGAAACAGGGTTATATCTATCCATGCATTGTGTCTGGTACTCCAGCTCTGCTCCATTGAAGTACGTGGGACTGAGTTGGATTGGATTCCTCATCATCAGCATTTTCAACTTTTGCCTTGAGGGTTCCTTTAATAGAATATATGATTCTTATGTTTTTTCACATATGATACCTCATCAATAATAAATCATAGTTTTTACCAAGTCTCCATGTTATGCTGCAAGTGGTCCCTGCCTATGCTGGATCAATGGTAATATACACACCCCAAGCTACATAAATGGAAAATTCAAGATGTAGGCACTAAGAGGATACAACCGCAAAAGTGAACTGACATCATTGTCCTGTGTGGTAAAACCAAAGAAAATAACAGACTAGTTTACACATTTCGAGCCACTCTGTGGGCTCTCAATTGTATAACCAAACATACTATCAAAAGAAACTCCCTTGCATAGTAAAACCAGGGAACAAAACACCTGAAAATTAACCCTTTGCAATGTACTGTATATGATTGGTACAGCATGATTTCCATAAGCAATAAATGAAAAAAGGCAAAGAGATCATATATAGGGATGAGCGATTATAATCGATAAAGTTGAAATCGGCACGGTTTTTAGGTTGATCGGAAATTTCCGATCACGCGATAATTTAGGTGAGAATCTGCTCATAATATATTACTATCACGCCATTTTCGGCGCTTCCTGTCATTTTGGCGGCCAGCAAATCAGCTAAGAGCATAGAGCAGGGTGAGCTGGGTGTGCGACGTCATGACTGTGATGTGTATGGTTGTCAATGGCTGGAAAAATCACATGAAATCGTTTTGCATAGAACAACCCTTCCTGTTCAGGATCAGTGTGTCAGTGTGTCTCATAAGAGCAGGACGTGAGTTAGCTCTCTCCTCAATACAGCTCAGCTCAGAGACACAGTTCTCTTTGTTCACACAGACAACTATGCTTTTAACTGTGAACATTAGAACATAGGTAGAATAGAGAATTTCAGTTCTTAGTTAGTTAGGCTGAGACTTTTAAAGAAGCATCTAGCGCTGTACAGCCGCTGGGGAGGTAGAGGGGGCGGGGGGGGGGGGGTGCGGGCGAACACAGACAGGCAGGCTTTTGAAAGGAGAGTGTATATTGTTCAGCCCAGGCTCTGCTTTGAACCTACATTGAAATTACTTTTTTTTTACCAGTTTTTGGCCAGCACACCTCGCACCTGAGGTGAAATAGTACCTTTTATTTTTTGAAGCCCGGTTTTGTTTATAGACCTAACTTGTACTTACATTAGGATACAGAAATTTTCTTCTAACTGCTGTTGTATTTCACTGGTGCAAAAAACACCTTTTATTATCTGTACACAATTTAATTTGGTGTTTTTCACTTTGGCGCAGGCCATTTTTGTTCAAAGACCCATCTTGTACTTATATTACGATACAGAAATTTGCTAGTAATTGCTGTTGTATTTCATAGGTGCAAAAACCACCTTTTATTATCTGTACACAATTTAATTAGGTGTTTTTCACTTTGGTGCAGGCCATTTTTGTTCAAAGACCCACCTTGTACTTACATTAGGATACAGAAATTTTCTAGTAACTGCTGTTGTATTTCATTGGTGCAAAACCCACCTTTTATTATCCGTACACAATTTAATTAGGTGTTTTTCACTTTGGCGCAGGCCATTTTTGTTCAAAGACCCATCTTGTACTTATATTACGATTAGTGTTGGGCGATTATTATCGACAAAGTTGAAATCGTCACAGGTTTTCTGTTGCTCGAAATTTTTAGATCCTGCGATAATGTTGGTTAAAATCTGTGCATCATCTATTAAGATCGCGACATTTTCGGCGCTTCCTGTCATTTTGGCGACCAGCAAATCCGCTTACAGAATAGAGCAGGGTGAGATGTGTGTGCGACGTCATGACTGGGATGTGTATGGTTGCGATTGGCTGGAAAAATCACATGACCTCGTTTTACATAGAACAGCCCTTCCTGTTCATGATCAGTGTCTGTCAGCGTCTCATAGCAGTAGGACGTGTGCTCTGCCTGTGTCCAACCAACTCAGCGAAATTATTCTATTTCTTCACAGAGAAAGCTCTACTGTTAGCTGTGATCCTTACAACTTAGATCAGAGATTGGAAGATTTTATGTAGTTAGGTAGAGAATTTTAAAGGAGCATCTACCGCTGTAAAGTCACGGAGGGAGGGAGGGGGGGGCTCGCGGACGAACACAGACAAGCTCTATAAAGAATACTGGATAAAGTTCACCAAGACTTAGTGTAGACATTGCACTGCAATAGCTTTATTATTAACAGTTTTCTATTGAAATATTTCCTGGATATTGGGCAGCCTGAACTTATATTAGGATAAACATCTTTTCTAGTAACTGCAGGTCTCTTTGTTAGGTGCAAAACTCCACTTTTATTATCAGTATACATTTCAGATAGGTGTTCTTTTTCAATTTTGCCCATTCCAGCTTTGTTGATATAGCCACCTTGCAGTTAAATTAGAATCCAGCAATTTTGTAGTCAGCACAGGTTGATAGGTGCCAAAAATACCTTTTATTATCCGAATACATTACAGATACGTGTTTTTTCACTTTTGCGCACTACAGCTTTGTTCATTGAGGCACCTTGCACTTAAATGTGAATACAGCAATTTTGTAGTCACCACAGGTGAATTGAAAGGTGCCAAAAAATACCTTTTATTATCCGAATACATTACAGATACGTGTTTTTTTCACTTTGGCGCACTACAGCTTTGTTCATTGAGGCACCTTGCACTTAAATGTGAATACAGCAATTTTGTAGTCACCACAGGTGAATTGAAAGGTGCCAAAAATACCTTTATTATCCGAATACATTACAGATACGTGTTTTTTGCACTTTTGCCCAGTCCAGATTTGTTGATAGAGCCACCTTGCAGTTAAATGTGAATCCAGCAATTGTGTAGTTACCACAGGTGAATTGATAGGTGCCAAAAAATACCTTTTATTATCCGAATACATTACAGATACGTGTTTTTTCACTTTGGCGCAGTACAGCTTTGTTCATTGAGGCAATTTTGTAGTCACCACAGGTGAATTGAAAGGTGCCAAAAATAACTTTTATTATCCGAATACATTACAGATACGTGTTTTTTCACTTTGGCGCACTACAGCTTTGTTCATTGAGGCACCTTGCACTTAAATGTGAATACAGCAATTTTGTAGTCACCACAGGTGAATTGAAAGGTGCCCAAAATACCTTTTATTATCCGAATACATTTCAGATACGTGTTTTTTTCACTTTTGGTCATTTTGCTGTGACATGCAGCTATACTACAGGTCCTATTATAAAAAAAAATGTTGTTTCTAACAGACATTTGTTCTTCACAATTGTCAAAAGTGGCTCAAGGATGATGGTGCTGTCAGAAACAGGAATAAGTAGGACACTGTTAATGGACACATATTGCAAAATTACTTGTTTTTGCAAGATATTTAACATAGCTATCAATCCCTGTATTGAGACAACCCATTTAATACAATTAAAAAAGAGAAACAAAGACATGGTGGGATTCCATCCTATTTTAAAAATGTGTTTTCTAGAATTAAACTACTAAAAAAACTTGCATGTACAAAATAGCTGGTAAAAAAATTCCTCTGAATTGTACAAGGGAGGTACAGGAAAACTTGACCAGATGTAGGTTATTCAGAGGACATGGATTTATGGAGCACGACAGAGAACAAAGTACAGAGACAATTTCCTCCAGCACGTTGAGTAAAATGAGAAAAAGAATGCCAAGAAAAAGGGCACCTGGGTGGAACAGGAGCGTTAACCACCAGTATTTCCAAGTGAAGCTCAATTGGTCCGCACTCATACGGAGGAGCAAGCGCTACCCAGGACAGGGACAGTATATGTCCAGTGAAACTAAAATGGTGGTTGAAAGACTCCTTTTTCCGGCACTTTTTAATCTGGGGTCATGCAGGTTTGGGGCTCATGCTGTGGCCCAGGACAGGTATAGTCAATGTCCAGTGAAACTAAAATGGTGGTTGAAAGACTCCTTTTTCCAGCACTTTTTAATCTGGGGTCATGCAGGTTTGTGGCTCATGCTGTGTTACAGGACAGGTATAGTAAATGTCCAGTTCAACTAAAATGGTGTTTGAAAGACTCCTTTTTCCGGTACTTTTTAATCTGGGGTCATGCAGGTTTGAGGCTCATGCTGTGGCCCAGGACAGGTATAGTCAATGTCCAGTGAAACTAAAATGGTGGTTGAAAGACTCCTTTTTCCAGCACTTTTTAATCTGGGGTCATGCAGGTTTGAGGCTCATGCTGTGGTACAGGACAGGTATAGTCAATGTCCAGTTCAACTAAAATGGTGGTTGAAAGACTCCTTTTTCCGGCATTTTTTAAATCTGGGGTCATCCAGGTTTGGGGCTCATGCTGCGTTCCAGGACAGGGATTTTCAATGTCCAGTTCAAGTAAAATAATGGTTCAAATCATACTGCCTTCTGGCACTTTTTAGTTTGTGGGTCATGCAGGTTTAAGGGTCATGCTGTGGTGCAAGACAGGGATAGTGAATGGTGTGTGAGTTTTTTTCTGTGGCTTTAATAACCTAAGTGTGTTGCCTAAGATGTAGCACGTATCCATTTGACTGTTGTGGATGTTAATTCCAGCTTCTCCAGCCCTGTTTGGGTGTAAGAATGAAGGTGTTGTTGCTCTCCCATAGACTTTGATGGTCATCGATCATAATCTACCATCGACCATCGACTATCTTGTCGATGATGGTCGACTATCGACCATCGACCGATGTCGATGGCCAACGTAATCGCTCAACACTAATTACGATTCAGAAATTTGCTAGTAATTGCTATTGTATTTCATTCGTGCAAAAACCACCTTTTATTATCCGTATAACATTTAAATAGCTGTATTGCACTTTGGTTCGCCCCAATTTTTTTTCAAATAGCCACCTTCTACTTAAATTTGGATACAGAAATTTCTTAGTTACTGTTGGTGTATTTCATTGGTGCAAAAAACACTGTTTGTTATCCGTAAAACTTTAAAATAGCTGTATTGCACGTGGTGCGGCCCAAGTTTTTTTCAAATAGCCAAGTTGTACGACAATTCTGATAGAAAAATTTTCAAGTAACTGTTCTCGTTTGTCATTGCTGCAAAAAACGCAATTTCTCCTCCGTGTAACTTCTGAATAGTTTTATTGTGTTCGGTGAATCTCAGTTTGGCGCAGATAGCGCACTTGTATGGTATTTTGTTGAAAATTATCAATTCCTAGTCCTACTGGGCAGTTGTAATTCCCTGGGACTGAAGGAAAAACACTGTTGATTTTGTCTTACGGTTCTTCCACCAGACCGCATTTCACAGCTATTCGCTAGAAAAATTTCAGTTTCTAAACCTAGTTGGCTGTAGGAAATTAGAGGGATTTAAGAATAGCTGTGATTTGACGTCTTTTAATAAGAGACTGTCAAAAACTCTTCTATACTTTCTTACATTTTTGTCTTTCTGAACATGGAGCGAAATGTAGGTGGTAAGCGAGCAAAGAGGGTTGTAGGACATGGAGGTAGAGGTACGAGAGAAGGTGCTCCTTCCAGTACTGGTGACAACACGCAAGCCAGCGGATCGTTGGTTGCAGGACTGTCAGGCCTGTCATCGCTGGGTCAGGACCCTGTTAAACTCAGTAACGAACAGCGTCGCCAATCTGTTCTTCAGTGGTTAATGCAACCTGCATCCAGCAGTCTTACCTCCTCGTCCTTCCAGTCACGGCCACAAATTTCGTCATCAGCATCGTCAGAATCCATCCAACATGAAGTGAAGGCAGCCCAAATGTCAACTCGTGTACCCACCACTGTGGATAATCTATTTTCTGAAGACTTCTTTGATGACAAAATGCGGTTGGGGTCAGAAGGAATGTCCAAAGATCAAGCGGCCAAAGAGGAAAATTTTGTCTGCTCTGACGCCCAATCGCTGATGCCATCAGAGGAGGAGAAGGAAGTCGGTCAATCGGCAAAAGTCCCGGGCGGTTGGCAACGCCTTGCAGTGCCTGTTGCTCGTAGCCCACAGCTCCTGGATGCAGAATGTCAGGACGAGAAAGTCACCTGTGTTGATGATGATGATGTCGACATTGCGGATCCAACGTGGTCTTTTCAGCAGAATTTGCATGCGAGCGCTTCATCACTGGACGAGGAGGAAGACGATGGGGTAGTGTCAGTACGGCTCCCGCCTCAAAAAGGGAGAGGGTGGTCGCAGAAGTCCACTGAGATGATTCTGCCAGCCACGATCAGCGGAAACACCACTCCTCGCTTATCGCCGTCGAAAAGGTCCAGAACCTCTCAAGCCTGGGCCTTTTCGAGCAAGCCTCAGATTCACCCAGCGATGTCATATGCCGCCTTTGCCGTTAACGCAGCAGTAGAGGCAAGAATCTTAGGTGTTTAACCACCACCAACATGTCTAGTCACATGCAGCGAATGCATGAGTTGAAATGGAGGGAACACTTGGCCAAAAAAGGCCACACCGATGCCGGGCTTCCAACCACTGTCTCCGCCTCCTCCTCCTCCATGCGCCCTGCATGGCGCTCGTGTTCAATCTGGTTGTGAAAAGATTCCTGAAGTCTTCCACCGATCTTCAGAACATTCTGAAAATGGCCAGGAAACTGTGCATGCACTTTATCCATTCGTACAAAGCCAGGAACACCCTCCTCGAGTTGCAGCAGCAGAACGGCCTCCCCCAACACACTCTGATATGCGATGTTTCCACCCGCTGGAATTCCAGCCTGCACATGTTGGACCGACTGTATGAACAGAGAAAGTCCATTAACGATTTTTTGATGATCCAGGCAGACAGAAGTACTCCCCTGTGTAACTTTAATGTCAGCCAGTGGCAGCTCATGCGTGACACCTGCCGTTTGTTGAGGCCATTCGAGGAGGCGACGTTATTTGTCAGTCGCCAGGACTACGGGATGAATAACATCATTCCACTGCTTCATGTCCTGGAACAGATGCTGAAAAAATCTGTCTGGGCAGGGGACTGGAGACGTGGCGACTACATCTCGTGGCCACATGAGTCCGGTGGGGACTGAAATGGAGGAGGAGGAGGAGGAGGACATTGGAGCAGAAGCATTGTCTGGTGAAATGAGTGGATTTTCTACCCAGGTGACAAGAGAGGAGGAGCAGGAGCAGCTGGAGAAGGTGGATGAAGATAGGAAGACGAGGCAGATGACCCCCAAGCACCGTGGCAGTATACAGTGGAAATGGAGGCAGGGAGCCCCTCGGAGTCACTTGTGCAGATGGCCCGCAGCATGCTTATTTGCCTGGCTAGTGACAGCCGAATAGTCAGCATCCGGCAGAGGGATGACTTCTGGCTCTCCACCCTATTGGACCCTCGCTACCGGTCCAAAATGGGAGCCTTTTTTCCAGCTATTGAGAGGGAAGACAAACTCAAATACTATAGGGAAATCCTCCGTAATCAGTTGGCTGCTGCCTATGTGCGGCATCGTCCCTCCTCTGACAGGTCTGACCGGGGGTTCCTCAGCGCTCACGTACTACTGCCGCGGCTGCTGGGGGAAGGAAGGGGGGGGGTAGGAGCAGTACCAGCTCCATCAGTAGTAACCTAAGTCTGGAGTCACTGATGAGCAGCTTCCTTCACCCGCCTAGTGAGGAGGGCAGTCGCCAGCAGCAGCAGCAGCAGGACCTGGAGCAGTCCCTGAACCAACAGGTTTTGGCCTACTTGGACAGCACTCTGCCACCTCAGTTAGAAGATCCGCTGGACTACTGGGCAGCCAAACTGGATGTGTGGCCGCAACTTGCCGAGTTTGCAGTGGAGAAGCTGTCCTGCCCGGCCAGTAGTGTGGCATCAAAGCGGGTGTTCAGTGCGGCGGGGGCCATCGTTACCCCAAGGAGAACCCGCTTGTCCACGGGAAATGTGGAACGACTGACCTTTGTCAAGATGAATCAGGCGTTGATAGGCCAGGATTTCCACACACCAATGCCTTAGGCGTCAGTCTGGGTTCAAACTACCTGCCTCAGCCACCATTCTGATGCCGCCACCCGCCTGATGCCACACGTCTGCTGCCAGTTTCTCCATCTGCCTACCACCATCTTTACCAGGGACTGGTATTGCCACCCACCTCAACACTCTGTCAATGTGCCACTCTATGACCTCATGCTGCTGCTGCTGTTGCTGTTGCTGTGACATATACACTGTGTCATTGTGCCACTGTCTGACCTCATGCTGCTGCTGTGGCTGCTGCCATGTCCTCCACACGTGTCATTGTGCCACTGCCTGACCTCATGCTGCTGCCGCCGTGACCTCCGCTCTCAGTCATTGTGCCACTCTGTGGCTTCCTCCTGTTTTGCCACCTCCAGAATGTCATTGTGCCACTGCCTGATCTCATGCTGCTGCTGTCGTGACCTCCACACTGTATCATTGTGCCACTCTGTGGCCTAATACTGTTTAGCCGCCTCCAGAATGTCATTGTGCCATTGCCTGATCTCATACTGCTGCCGCCGTGACCTCCACACTGTGTGATTGTGCCACTCTGTGGCCTAATACTGTTTAGCCTCCTCCAAAATGTCATTGTGCCACTGCCTGACCTCATACTGCTGCCGCCGTGACCTCCACACTGTGTGATTGTGCCACTCTGTGGCCCAATACTGTTTTGCCGCCTCCAGAATGTCATTGTGCCACTGCCTGATCTCATGCTGCTGCTGTCGTGACCTCCACACTGTATCATTGTGCCACTCTGTGGCCTAATACTGTTTTGCCGCCTCCAGAATGTCATTGTGCCACTGCCTGACCTCATACTGCTGCCGCCGTGACCTCCGCTATCAGTCATTGTGCCACTCTGTGGCTTCCTCGTGTTTTACCACCTCCAGAATGTCATTGTGCCACTGCCCGACCTCATGCTGCTGTGGCTGCCGCCATCACCTCCACACTCTGTCACTAATGTTGCCACCTGAGCTCTCAGCTTGTTTTTTTCCAGCTTTCGCTTGCATGACTTTATCAGGCTACATTCCCGCTTGAGTTTTTTGGTCAGTTTTGCCCTCTTAAGTGCCCAGGGAATTTTATAGTGAAGCGATTCTAAGAGCGGCGGCAGTCATCTGCGTGTCATACTAAAACACAACATTGTATGAAGACAAACCAAGCTCCCTCTGCAGATTTAAGCATGGCACAAAGTTCTACAGCACCCTGCAGGCTCTGTGCAGCCTGGAAATAGCTGCTTTTTAAAGCGATTCGTGCCGAAGTAATTCAGAACGAAACAAATTTTGTCGGAAAATTCGTCGAAGTGACTGAATCGAATTTTTGAGAAAATCGCCCATCTCTAGAGACAACCCATTTAATAAAATTAAAAAAAAGAGAAACAAAGACCTGGTGGGATTCCATCCTATTTTAAAAATGTGTTTTCCAGAATCAAACTACCAAAAAACTTGCATGTACAAAATAGCTGGTACAAATATTCCTCTGAATTGTACAAGGGAGTTACAGGAAGACTTGAACAAATGTAGGTTACCCAAGACAGGTATAGTCAATGTCCAGTTCAACTAAAATGGTGGTTGAGAAACTCCTTTTTCCGGGACTTTTTAAATCTGGGGGTCATGCAGATTTAAGGGACATGCTGCGGTCCAGGACAGGTATAGTCAATGTCCAGTTCAACTAAAATGGTGGTTCAAAGACTCCTTTTTCTGGCAATTTTTAAATCTGTGGGTCATGAAGGTTTGGGGCTCATGGCCCAGGACAGGGATAGTCTATGTCCAGTGAAACTAAAATGGTGGTTCAAAGACTCCTTTTTCTAGCACTTTTTAATCTGTGGGTCAGACAGGTTTAATGGTCATACTGTGGTACAGAACAGGTATAGTCAATGTCCAGTTCAAGTAAAATGGTGGTTGAAAGACTCCTTTTTTCGGCACTTTTTAAATCTGTGAGTCATGCAGGTTTAGGGCTCATGCTGTGACCCAGGTCAGGGATAGTCTATGTCCAGTTCAACTAAAATGGTGGTTGAAAGACTCCTTTTTCTTGCACTTTTTAATCTGTGGGTCAGACAGGTTTAATGGTCATACTGTGGTACAAAACAGGTATAGTCAATGTCCAGTTCAAGTAAAATGGTGGTTGTAAGACTCCTTTTTTTGGCACTTTTTAAATCTGTGGGTCTTGAAGGTTTGGGGCTCATGCTGTTGCCCAGGACAGGGATAGTCTATGTCCAGTTCAACTAAAATGGTGGTTGAAAGACTCCTTTTTCTTGCACTTTTTAATCTGTGGGTCAGACAGGTTTAATGTCATACTGTGGTACAGAACAGGTATAGTCAATGTCCAGTTCAAGTAAAAATGGTGGTTCAAAGACTCCTTTTTTTGCACTTTTAAATCGTGGTCTTGAAGGGTTTGGGCTCATGCTGTGGGCCCCGGACAGGCATAGTCTATGTCCAGTGAAACTAAAATGGTGGTTTAAAAACCCTTTTTTTGGGACTTTTTAAAACTTGGGTCAGACGTTTTAAGGGCAACTCGGTCCGACAATAATCAAGCCATTTCAACTAAAATGGTGGTTCAAGGGCTCCTTTTTTTCCGCACTTTTTAATCTGTGGGGCATGCAGGTTTAAGGGGCACGGGGGGTCCGGGAAAGGTATAATCAATGCCATTCAACTAAAATGGGGGTTTTTAAAAAAATCCTTTTTTTCCCACACTTTTTAATCTTGGGGCTGCATTTAAGAGTCAGCTGCTCCAGGACAGGGGAAATCAACGTCCATTTTAACAAAATGGTGGTCAAAGATCCTTTTTTCCGCACTTTTTAAAACTTGGGTCATGCGGTTTGGGCTCATCTGTGGCCCAGGACAAATATTTTAGCCCCGTAAAACTAAAAAGGTGGGTTGAAAACCCTTTTTTTCTGGGATTTTTAATCTGTGGGTCATGCAGGTTTGGGGCATGCGCGGTCCAAACATAAGTCAAAGTCCAGTTCAACTAAAATGGTGGTTGGAAAACTCCTTTTTTCCGGGACTTTTTAATCTGTGGTTCAGAAGGTTTAATGGCAAACTGCGGTACAGGCAGGTATAGTCAATGTCCAGTTCAAAAAAAAGGTGGTTGAAAGTCCCTTTTTCCGGGACTTTTTAAATCTGTTTGGGGCTCAGGTTTGGGGGGCCCTGTTTTGCCCAGGGCAGGGATAGTCTATGTCCAGTTTAACAAAAAAAGGGGGGTGAAAAAAACTCTTTTTTTTCCGCACTTTTTAATCTGTGATTTTGACAGTTTTAAGGGTCATACGCGGCCAGGACAATATATCAATTCCAGTTCAAAAAAATGGGGTTTTAAAGTATCCTTTTTCTGGCACTTTTTTTAAACTGTGGGTCATGAGGTTTGGGCTCAGGTTTTTCCCAGGGGCAGGGGGGAGTCTAGTCCAGTGAAACAAAATGGTGGGTGAAAGACTTTTTTTCCGACACTTTTTAATCGGGGTCATGCATTTTAAGGGGGCATGCTCGGTCCAGACGAATATCAATGTCCATTTTAACTAAAAGGTTTGGTTGGAAACTCCTTTTTTCCGGGACTTTTTAATCTGTGGTTTTAGACAGGTTAAGGGTCATGGCGGGCCAGACAGGATGTCAAGTCCATTCAAATAAATGGGGGTTGAAAGACCCTTTTTTCCGCACTCTTTAATCGTGGGTCATGCAGGTTTGGGCCATCGTCCCAGGGCAGATAGTCATGTCCCCGGGAAAAAAAATGGGGGTGAAAACTCTTTTTCCTGCACTTTTTAATCTGGGGGTCCGACAGTTTTAATGGGCATACGCGCCCCCGGCAGGTAAGTCAAGCCTTCAACAAAAGGTGGTTGAAAGACCCTTTTTCCGGGACTTTTTAATTCTTGGGTCAGCAGGTTTTTAGGTCATGCTGCATACAGGGGCGAGATGTAAATGTCCCTTCAAATAAATTTTATGGTTCAAATAATATGCCTTCTGCACTTTTTTAAATTTTTGGGTCAGCGGTTTAAGGCATGCTTGGGACAAGACAGGGATAGTTAATGGTCTTTTTTCTGGACTTTTAAACCTAATTGGGGCCAAGATGAGCCCATCCATTTTAAAAGTTGGGTGTTTTTAA
>JAODAL010057485.1:0-22651 GCA_025379985.1 Phyllomedusa bahiana
AAGGCACCCTTTATTCATAATTTTTTACACTTAAAAAAAATGATTTTTTTAATAAACCCCCATCTGCACGGGCACTGAGCGCCGAGATTCCCTTGCCCGATCTCTCCATAGACTACAATGGGAGAAGTAGCTCGCGCTCTGACTGGCTGGGATAGCCAAGCCCCCGCTAGCTCAACCAATCAGCTTTTTTCAGCATTTTTACTATATTTTGAACTGTCCCACCTTTGATTCTGATTGGTCAATAGTTCTCCATAGGTTTTAATAGTTCACTGTTGGTCCTATTCTGATTGGCCGATTTATGCCGACCAATCAGAATAGGTTTCAGAATTTGAATTAATGCATTTCCCGGCAATTTCCAATATCCTAATTCTTGATATAGTGCCGTTCTAGAGTTTTTGAAAGTGATTTTTTTTATGTTTTTTTTTTTATTCTTGAGTTTTGAGCTCTTTTTCTGAGAATGTTTTCCGCCTTTATAAAGAGGATTTTTTAATTCATACTCCGCACGGACATCTTTAATGATTTCTCGCTGTTCTCCAGCCTGTCTCGCATCGGAATACATGTGAGGCGCAGTCCCGCACAGCGCCCATGTCCCCGTACTGTGCCCATGTCCCCGCACTGTGCCCCACACGCTGGCGAGGCGCAGGGAACTTTCCCGCATGTATGAGCGCACCGCCTCGGACGGCGAATCTTAGGTGCAGCGCCGCACTGCGCCCATGTCCCCGCACTGCGCCCCACACACTGGCGAGGCGCGGCGGACTTTTCCCCGCATGTATGAGTGCACTTCCTCCGGCGTGGAATCATAGGATGAGCGCGGCTCGGTACCTAAGTCCCGCACTGCGCCCCAACCACTGGCGAGGCGCGGCGGGCTTTACATAGGATGTATGAGCGCGCCCTGGCGCCGACATAAATCAGGCGCTTATTTCGCCGTAAAACGGGCGTAATGGGGCGCCCCGACGTGGCAAGATTCATACATGTCGCCCCTAGTCTTGATACAGGTGATACTTAACCCTCCCTAGTCTGCTGTAATCACATGTGTGTAATTTATAGCTCTGACAATTTCCAAGTAAAAATGTTAAACATCAACAGTACCAAAATATATCGCTCACCAATATTAGTAGATATATAAAAGATCTGAATTATAATTGAGGCCTTTAGGAAACCTAGGGTGACTTGCATGAATGGGGCTGCACCAGTATTCTGCCCAAAAACTGGCGCAGCCCTGTTCTCTAGATTTATAATCGGGCGCACTCCAAAATTAGGCGCATTATCAGATGCCCGCAGCACTTTGTAATGCGCACCATAACCATATGATTCTACACATTTATGACGGGAGGACATCAAAACTAAGCGTAAAACATTTAGAACAGGCACACCAAGTTGATAGTGGTTTACCTGAGCCTGAGTTGTCATTTTGGAGCTAGAAAGCACCTAATCCATGACCCGTAGTAGCACAGGTTCATAAATTCAGGCAAATTCTACGCTACTAATGTGTGCAATAAAATTGACGTCTAGGCACCAAAATTCATACATGTCGCCCCTAGTGTCTATACTAAGTTTAAAACTCACTTTTTTGCCCATCACAACCAATCAGAGCGCCCCTTTAATTTCATATAGTGCTATTATATTGTTTACCTGTACTGAAAGAGTAAAACTTGACGACTTACATAGATATTGGCATAGATTACATCTAATATTGCCACATTTATAGCAGTCTGTGGTTTTCAACCAGTTGTTTTGTGCATTATTATTTGATTGTGAGTAGAGGCTAGGTGAAACTATGTTACCTATAGTTGTGCCTCTTCTTGAAACAAGATTACATCCTCCTTTCAATATATTGTTCAAGACAGGATCCACTTGTAATATGGGCAAATAGTGTTTAATTATACTTACGATTTGTCTTTAATCAGTTACTATATTGTGTGGAAAAATATGGCAAACTTTTTTATTTATTTTTGTGTCTAATATGCGTATCTAACTCTTGCCTGTTATTTTTAGCTACCATACTGATGGCTCCGTGCAGATTTTTTTGTAGTGTATCCCCTATTATGTAGTCTATGTGAGATGTTTCCTTTCTCCTTATTATAATCATGTATATCACTGCATATACGTTTAGCCCTTATGTATTCTCCAACTGCTAAATTATCTGTTACATGTTTCGGGTGGCAGCTCGATGCGTGTAATATAGCATTACCGGAAACAGGTTTCATATGTGGTAGCGATTGTTTGTTTATCCAAAGATGAAATGCATTTGGAATCCTTTCAATATGTAAATTTTGGGTTCTCTAGATTTCCATTAATGTAAGCAATAAATTCTGGTATTGCAGATACTGATCAACCAAAGTTGCAGGGAAAATGCTAAAAAAAAGTAAAAATGCACCCCAAAAGTCTTTTTCTGGCTTTGTGAGGGATATAATATGTAAAATAAAATAATAAAACACACACATAAAATAAGATGTTATTAAAATTAACACTATCAGACCAAAACACATCTTTTAGCTCCCCCTGAATGACCCTAATACTTTATATCACTTATAAATAAATGCCTGTGATGGAAAAATTACACAATTGCAAAACATATTTTGGTGCCACTTTAGCGCTATAGTTAGAGATGGGTGAATCGATTCTAACGAAGTGGACTTCGTTTAGAATTTCAGGAAAACTTTGATTCTGAACAAAGTCGAAGTTTGGGGTGATGTGCGGGAACGAATCGTGTTTTTAATTGATAAAATGACTGTAACCACATGGCGTTACATGGGGCAAAGAACTCTGGGAGGAAGAAAGGAGTACCCTAAATGACATGTGCAGAGATGAAGCCAATACATACATGTCGTTTTAACACGCCACATAGCTGTTAATTTTTGCAGGCTCATTTCTTTTGCGTAATTTATATCCAAGGGTTAATTAAGTGTGTTTCTGCTGTTGTAGTCAGTAAAAGAAATGTTTTTCAACACCAAAGAAGAAATTTTTCCTGTAGCATAATTCATATCCGAAGGTTAATTAAGCCTGTTTGTGCTTTTATATTTAGTAAAATACACATTATTTTTAAACGGCATATACAAGTAAATTTGTCCTGGCCATTTGTGGAGCGCAATTTATATCCAAGGGTTACCCAAGCTTGTTAGTTGGTTCATTTGGAGTCAAATACAGGGTGTGTATTTCTCATATACAGATATCTTCACTAAACAGAGTCTTTAAATTTTTTAACAAACGGTATGTCAGACAGAGAGGTGGCAGGCTCTTCACATGCGAGTGGCAGTGGCACAAACATTCCTGGAGCAGGCACAGGTCACAGCACAGTAAGGGGATGTCTCAGCAGGGATGACTCAGTGAGGCCAGAACTGCCTGTGTCATCTAGCGGCCGTGTGTTGATCAGCAACCCAAGGGTTCTTGATTGGTTAAGTAGGTCATCAACTTCATCCCAGATGACATCTGACAACCCTAGCGGTGTGTTCGTCAGATAAAACTCTTAGTTGGCATGGCCCGGGAACAGATCAGTAGCCCTCACCTGTCCTCAACCTGCCTCTGTCCCGTTCGGGTCCCTCAGCCAGAAAACTAGTATGTGGTCTGGGCTCAGCGCCACTATACAGCGAGGATGAACAATTTTCGGACAGTCAGCAGCTACTTGGCAATGAAGAGGTAGGGCAGACATCCCCTGCTTCTTGCAGTATTGATGTGGAGAGTGGCATGGGAGGTTTTTTGGCGAGCGGTCAGCCTCTGCATACCAAGACCGTTGCAGAGGACAGCAGTGACGATCAAACACTCATGAAGTATAAACGTGGTGGTTTGAATCCATTTTCTGTGTTACACCAGTTTGTGCAAATGCAGCGTATGGAACTTGAACTAAAGGAGACCATAACTACAGGGAATGTTTTAGGTGCTTATTTTGCATTCTGTGCCATTGTTGATTGAATTCAGTACAAAACTGGAATGGGACAGAACAAAAAAGAAGTAAAAGCAAATGCTGCAAAACTGGCTTTGGATGAACCTCTTCAGTATGAAGAATGTGAATCGTATGTCTAACTTACAGAAAGTAAAAACACGAGTCCTTCTGGAGGCCCTCCCCTGTAACCGGTGGAACAAATTACATCCACACAGATTTCAAGTGGTTTAAGAAAGCAAGATGATAAACGTTCATTTGTTCATGAACAGATAACACAGGTGATAAAGGAAAAGTTTGCTGAACTATTATCCAGGTGTCCAGATTTTGAAAGCTGTGGAAATCCTTTAGCTGCATTTGTAATGGAAAAGGCTCCTCACTAGTGTTGAGCGATTATTATCGACAAAGTTGAAATCGGCACAGTTTTTATGTTGATTCGGATTTTTTAGATCATGCGATAATTTAGTTTAAAATCTGTGCATAATCTATTAATATTGCGCCATTTTCGGCGCTTCCTGTCATTTTGGCGGCCAGCAAATCAGCTTACAGAATAGAGCAGGGTGAGATGTGTGTGCAACGTCATAACTGGGATGTGTATGGTTGCGATTGGCTGGAAAAATCACATAAACCTCGTTTTACATAGAACAGCCCTTCCTGTTCATGATCATGTCTTTTCAGCATCTCAGAGCAGTAGGACGTGCGCTCTGCCTCTGTCCAAACAGCTCAGCAAACGGCTCAGCGAAATCATTCTATTTCATCACAGAGAAAGCTCTACTGTTAGCTGTGATCCTTACAACTTAGTTAATCAGAGATTTGAAGATTTTATGTAGTTAGCTAGAAAATTTTAAAGGAGCATCTACCGCTTGTAAAGTCACGGGGTGAGCGGAGGGGGGGGGGGGGTCCCACGGGCGAACACAGACAAGCTCTTTAAAGAATACTGGATATAGTTCACCAAGACTTAGTGTAGATATTGCACTGCAATAGCTTTATTATTAACAGTTTTCTATTGAACTATTTCCTGAATTTGGGCCAGCCTGAACTTATTTTAGGATACACATCTTTTCTAGTAACTGCAGGTCTTTTTGTTAGGGGCAAAACTCCACTTTTATTATCAGTATAAATTTCAGATAGGGTTCTTTTAAATTTTGCCCATTTCCATCTGTGTTGATATAGCCACCTTGCAGTTAAATAAAGAATCCAGCAATTTTGTAATCAGCACAGGTTAAATAGGTGCCAAAAATACCTTTCATTATCCGAAGACATTCCAGCTACGTGTTTTTTTCACTTTGGCGCAGTACAGCTTTGTTGATAGGGCTACTTTGCAGTTAAATGTGAATACAGCAATTTTGTAGTCACCACATGTGAATTGAAAGGTGCCAAAAATACCTTTTATTATCTGAATACATTTCAGATACGTGTTTTTTCACTTTGGCGCACTACAGCTTTGTTCATTGAGGCACCTTGAACTTAAATGTGAATACAGCAATTTTGTAGTCACCACAGGTAAATTTTGAAAGGTGCCAAAAATACCATTTATTATCTGAATACATTTCAGATACGTGTTTTTTCACTTTGGCGCAGTAAAGCTTTGTTGATAGAGCTACTTTGCAGTTAAATGTGAATACAGCAATTTTGTATTCACCACGGGTTTGAATTGAAAGGTGCCAAAATAACCTTTTATTATCCGAATACATTTCAGTTCGTGTTTTTTTTTTCACTTTTGGTCAGTTAAGCTTTGTTGATAGAGCTACTTTGCAGTTAATTTTGAATCCAGCAAATTTGTAGTCACCACAGGTTAAATAGGTGCCAAAAAATACATTTTATTATCAGAATACATTTCAGATTCGTGTTTTTTTCACTTTGGAGCAGGCCAGCTGTGTTGATAGAGCCACCTTGCAGTTAAATTTGAATCCAGAAACTTTGTAGTCGCCACAGGTGTACTGAAAGGTTCCAAAAAATACCTTTTAAATCCGTATACATTTCAGACAGGTTTTTTTTTTTCACTTTTGGTCAGTCAAGCTTTGTTAAATAGATCTACTTTGCAGTTAAATTTGAATACAGCAATATAGTAGTCACCCCCAGGTGAATTGATAGGTTGGCCAAAAAATACCTTATATTTCCCGTATACATTTCAGACAGGTTTTTTTTTTCACTTTTGGTCAGTCAAGCTTTGTTCATAGAGCTACTTTGTAGTTAAATTTGAATACAGCAATTTAGTAGTCACCACAGGTGAATTTATAGGCGCCAAAAAATACCTGTTATTATCAGTATACATTTCAGATACGTGTTTTGTTCACGTTTGGTCAGTCAAGTTTTGTTGATAGATCTACTTTGCAGTTAAATTTGAATCCAGCAACTTTGAAGTCCCCAAACAGGTGTACTGATAGGTGCCAAAAATACCTTTTAATATCCGTTACATTTCAGACAGATGTTTTTTTTCACTTTTGGTCAGTCAAGCTTGTTGATAGATCTACTTTGCAGTTAAATTTGAATCCAGCAATTTTGTTTTGATTTGAGGGATTTGAGAATAGCTGTGATTTGCCGTCTTTTAATAAGAGACTTTCCAAAACTCTTCCATACCTTCTCAAATGTTTATATTTCTGAACATGGAGCGAAATTCAGGTGGTAAGCGAGTAAAGAGGGGGGAAGGACATGAAGGTAGAGGTACGAGAGAATGTGCTCCTTCCAGTGCTGGCGACAACACGCATGCCAGCGGATCGTCGTTGCAGGACCGTCAGGCCTGTCATCGCTGGTCAGGGTCCGTGAATCTCAGTAACGAACAACGTCGCCAATCTGTTCTTCAGTGGTTAATGCAACCTGTATCCAGCAGTCTTACCTCCTTGTCCTCCGAGTCACGGCCACAAATGTCGTCATCAGCATCATCAGCATCCGTCCCAAAATGAAGCAGCCCAAATGTCAACCGTGTACCCACCACTGTGGAAAAATCCCTTTTCTGAAAACCTCTTTGATGACAAAATGCGGTTGGGGTCAGAAGGCATGTTTAAAAAAATCAAGAGGCCAAAGAGGATGATTTTCTCTGCTATGACGCCCAGTTACTGATGCCATCAGAGGGGAGAAGGAAGTCGGTCAATCGGGAAAAAATTCCGGGCGTCGGCAAAAGCCTTGCAGTCCCTCTTGCTTGTTAGCCCGCAGCGCCTGGATGCAGAATGTCAGGACGAAAGAGTCACCTGGGGTTATGATGATGATGATGACATTGCGGATCCAACGTGGTCTTTTCAGCAGAATTTGCTTGCGAGCGCTTCATCACTGGACGAGGAGGAAGACGATGGGGTAGTGGGCAGTACGGGTCCCGCCTCAAAAAGGTAGAAGGGGGGTCGCAAAGTCCGCTGATATGATCCGCCACCACGGTCAGCGGAAACCCAGCTCCTCGTTTTTTCGCCGTCAAAAAGGTCCAGGACCTCTCAAGCCTGGGCCTTCTTTTAGCCATGATCTGATTCACCCCAAGTTGTCATAAGCCGCCTTTGCCGTAAACGCATAAGTAGAGTCAAGAACCTTAGGTGTTTAACCACTACCAACATGTCTAGTCACATGCAGCGAATGCATGAGTTGAAATGGAGGCAACCCTTGGCCAAAAAAGGCCAGACCGACGCCGGGCCTCCAACCACTGTCACACCCTATGTTTTCCTCCCCTCCTCCGCCACCACCAAGCGTTCCTTAGCTGCCCATGTCCCCTCAGAGTCATGATCAGGGATCAGCCTCCACTTCAGCCTCCACCGTCGCCCGAGTACCACCAGCACCACCAGAGACCCATCCTACCCCTTTTTCCTTCCGCCAGTTTGACGACCTGCACGCCGTACAGTGGCCTGTCTAGCAGCCAGCCTTCTGTCTTCCAGGTTTGGGAGCAGAAGAAACACTTTAAAACCCAAATCATCCAAAGCCAAAAGCCTGAATGTCGCATTGCCAGGTTTTTGGCCTTGGAAATGTTGCCTTTCCGTCTGGTGGACACAGATGGGTTCCGCCACGTCATGGCCCTTGCCTGCCCCCAATACCAGATGCAAAGCAGGCATTTCTTTCCAGAAAAGCATTCCCTGCCTGCCCAGCCACGTGTCATCTAAAATTTCAAGCGCTTTGTCTGCATCTGTGGCCGGGAAAAGTCCATCTGACCACCGACACATGGACTAGTAAGCACGGCCAAGGCCCCTATAAACTCTGTGACAGCTCAATGGATGACTGGGTGGATGTCTCTGGGGGTAACGGTGGCTCTCAGGCTCGGCGCACGCTCTTCAAAACCGCAGGGTTTGGGGCAGGAATCTTTCCCCCAAGGTCCTCTGGTGGCATCACGTGCCCAAAGGGAAAACCCGGCCGTGTTGAAATTAATCTGTCTTGGAGACCGTCCACCCCACAGGGGCAGGAGCTGTGGATGGCTTTTCCGCAACGAGACCGAGCGCTGGCTGGGTGACAAGAAGCTTGTGCCCGGAAAGGTGGTTTGCGATAATGGGAGAAATCTGCTGGCCGCTCTTAAGATGGGTATGCTGGAGCAATTACCTGGCGTGGCAGTTGTCATGTATCTTGTCTTACAGAAATTTCTAAAGTGCTACCCGGGTCTGGACTGCCGCGAGGAAGGCTTTGAAGTCTAAGTTCGCACTTCCGCTGTTCGCACCCTGCTTCGTCCCGCCTGGCTGCGTTGCAGCGTCCGCTCGGCCTCCCCGTCAACCGTCTCATTGTTGACGTGGCAACATGCTGGAATTCCACCCTCCACATGCCCAGCGATTGTGGCAGCAGCGCAATGCCATTACGCAGTACGAAGTGACACATGGCCTGACAAGCAGCGGTGTGGACCTCGGGGTGTTGAGCCACCGAGAGTGGAGGCAGGTGAAAGAGCTCTGTACTATCCTGGCCAGTTTTGAAGAAGCCACAAAAATGGTTAGTGCGGACAATGCCCTTGTCAGCATGAGCATTGTGGTGATCTTATTCTGAACGATCGTTGGACACGAGGGGACGGACACGAAAGCGGACACGGAGCCTTTCTCCCGTCAAATCCACAAGCCGGACAGTTTCACAATTTCATCGGTCTTTTAATTTGGCAGTGGTTCGGGGTCCAGAGCTAGTGCAAGGTGGCGCATCAGCTCTCAGGGTGCATCATCTCAGGCAAGTCAGGGCTGTGTTGAAACTGTGCCGTAGGAAGCGGTGGAGGAAGAGGAGGAGGAGGAGTATTCCTAGACACCGATGTTACCGACGTCCCTGCCTTGGAAAGAGGTTGGGGCGAATTTGAGGCGGAGGAGGAAGATGAGGAAGATCAGTTTGCTAGTGCCCCCGACCAGAGGCTTGGGAAATCAAGGCTCTATCTCTCACATGAGTGCTTGGATTCTCCATTTTCCTCCAACATGATCCTCGCACTAAGGCCATCAAAATGAACATCCAGTTACTGGGGGGGCACCCTCCTGGATCCCCGCTACAAAACAAAACTCAGCATTTTTCCTTCCACCCACCCAAATAGAGAGTAAAATGCACGTAATGGAGACCTTGCTGATTGATCAACTGAAGACATCTGTTGCGTCTGATTCACGTTCTTCAAATGTCACGGTGGAACAACATCAGCGACGTGACAGCGTAGAGTCCCAAGTAGCCATAGCGGCAACAGCACAGGCAAGGTGGCAGAAGCCTAAGGGTGTGACCTCTGGCAATCTTTATTTACCACCTCACCAACGCATGCAATGCAGGCACACATCCAACACACAAGATCAATTAAGATCATGGTGCACGACTGTCTGCATCTCAACACCGATGTTTTGGATGTGTTCCGGACCCAATAAAACTTCGGGTATCCAAAATGGATAAAATGGCCCGAGCTTGCTCGTCACGCCATAGAGGTATTGTCCTGCCCAGCAGCCACGTCATATCTGAGCGAACCTTCAGCACAGCTGGAGGAGTCATTACAGACAAACGCATCCGGCTTTCCACAGATAATGTGGATCGTTTGACTTTCATCCAAGATGAATCAGGCTTTGGATCTCTGATGATGTTTGTGGCCTCAATTGCCGAGGTCACCGATTAGTTCCCGGTCTACTTCACATTCCTCTTCAAACAGAATGGTCCTCTTGAAAAATGTTTTTTTAAAATGATCATTTCTTACTGCAATTTTTATTCTCTTTTCCCAACAGTTCATTTTGCTGGTTTTGCTGTGAGGAAACTGTAAAAGACAGCAAGGTTTCATGACAACACCGTATTCCATTTACTCACTTTATCTTTAAAGTTTTTGCATTGTCAATGGTTTGAGTCATATTACTGTGAGATACAGCTATAATTATGGTCCTTTGGAACAGAAATGTGGCTTCTAAGTGGCATTTCTCCATCACAATTTTTAATAGTGGCTGAGAAGTCATATTTATAATTTTTTGGGGTCATGTTTCTGTGAGATACAGCTATAATCCTTTGGAACAGAAATGTGGCTTCTAAGTGGCATTTCTCCCTCACAATTTTTAACAGTGGCTGAGACGAGGTTGAGTCATAATTTTTTTTTTTATTTTTTTTTGGTTCGTTTTGGGTTGCGGTGCTCTGCTTTTGTTAGGTTTTGTTACTTGCGTGTTGGTTTGGTAATTTTTGGGTTTTAAGTCCCTGTTTGTTATTTTTCATAATTTTTTGGTCATGCTGCTTTGAAATGCAGCAATACTACAGGTCTATTATAAAAAATTTGTTTCTAAACAGACATTTGTTCTTCACAATTGTAAAAAGGGGATCAAGGGTCATGTTATTGAATTTTTGAGGCATTTTTGCTGAGACTGCAGCTTATACTGCAGATACTATTAAAAAAAAAGTTGTTTCTACGACATTTGTTCTTCACAATTGTCAAAGTGGCTACAAGGGGTCATGCTTGAAATTTTTGGGGGCATTATGCTGTGACATGCCAAACCTATATTTACAGGGTACTATTATAAAAAAAAAATGTTGTTTCTAATAGACATTTGTTTCTTCACAATTGTCCGGGTGATGGTGGCTCACAGGGTGATGGTGCGCTGTCAGAAACAGGGAATAGGTGGGGACATGTTAAATGGCAAATATGTAAATGACTTGTATTTGCAGCATTTTAAACATAGCTAGCGAATCCACTGTATTGAGGACAACCCATTTAATACAATTAAAAAAGTGAAACAAGGACATGGTGTGGGATTCCATCCTATTTTAAAAATGTTTTTTCTAGAATTAAACTACTAAAGATCGTGCATGTACAAAACAGCTGGTAAAAAAATTTCCCTCTGAATTGTACAAGGGAGGTATACAGGAACATTTGACCAGATGTAGGTTTATCAGAGGACATGGAAGTTGGAGCACGGACAGAGAACAATGTACAGAGGGACCATTTCCTCCAGAGTTGTGTAAAATTGAGAAAATGAATTGCAAGATAAGGGGCAACCTGGGTGTTTAACAGGAGCGTTAACACCGTATTTCCAAGTGAAGCTCAATGGTCCATCATAACGGAGGGGCAGCGTACCCAGGTCTTGACTGTTTACAGAGGAAGGCTTGGAAGTTCTTCACACTTCCGCTTCCGCCTCTGCTTCAGCACGGACAGTTTGCGTTGCTGCGTCATCAGGGCATTTTACCCTGCGTGTTAATAGAACTGCGGACGCCAGCCTGGGTTTCAACCGCACCACTGTAACTCTGGCCCTGGGTCATGCTTTGGCCAGGGACAGGTATAGTCAATGTCCTGTTCAAAACTAAAATGGTGGTTGAAAGACTCCTTTTTTTCCGGCACTTTTTAAATGTGGGGGTCATGCAGGTTTGGGGCTCATGCTGTGGCCCAGGACAGGTATAGTTCAAGGTCCAGTGAAACTAAAATGGTGGTTGAAAGGACTCCTTTTTCGGGCACTTTTTAAATGTGGGGTCATGCAGGTTTGGGATCTGCTGTGCCAGGACACAGTATTAGTCATGTCCAGTGAAAACTAAAATGGTGTTGAAGACTTCTTTTTCCGGCACTTTTTTAACTTGGTGGTTATGCAGGTTTGGGGCTCATGTGCTGTGGCCCAGGACAGTATAGTCAATGTCTAGTGGGAACTAAAATGGTGGTTGAATAGACTCCTTTTTTTTTTTTTTTTTCCCCAGGCACTTTTTTAAATGTGTGGGGGTTCATGCAGGTTTGGGGACTCATGCTGTGGCCCAGGACTGGTATAGTCATGTCCAGTGAAGCTAAAATGGTGTTGAAAGACTCCTTTTACGGCACTTTATAAAAACAAAAAAAAATGTGGGGGTCATGCAGGTTTGGGGCTATGCTGTGGCCCAGGACAGGTATAGTTCAATGTCCTGTTAAACTAAAATGGTGGTGAAAGACTCCTTTTTCCGGCACTTTTTAACATGTGGGGGTCATGCCAGGTTTTGGGGCTCATTCCGGTTGGCCCAGAGACAGGTATAGTCTCAATGTCCAGGTGAAACTAAAATGGTTGTGAAAGGACTCCTTTTTCCGGCCCCTGGCACTTTTTAAATGTGGGGGTCATGCCGGTTTGGGCTCATTGCTGTGGCCAGAAGTATAAGACAAGACGGAAGTCCCTGTATCCTAAACGGCCACCGAATGCCACAGAGTAAGTGGCAGAATCCGGAAAGCAGGTGCAGTAAAAATAACTTTATTAAGTATCAAAAGAATTATAAAGCAAATGGCAACAAAACCACCTACGGCTGATGAAGAACACAGACGGTTTCGGGCGTGAAGCGCCCTTGTCCACTGTGATTATAGGCCATATTCGTGCATTCAAGTATAAACACTTAAGGACCAATATTGAAACACGGCTAGAATAACATGATGTCAAATTGTGATAATATTCCTAATGTATTGACAAAAATGAGAGAGCACATATGGTAGCGTTACCTATGTTTACACTAAGTACAGATATTATTTTTGGAACATAAATATATAGATAAAGCAACATGATATGTAGATGTCAATAAATAAAGAAATTGAGTAAAAACCACCGGGTACTGTAAATAAAACAAACAAAGCTACTAGTATAGTGGTAAAGCATATCGTACGGTATTCAATCCATCAGAACTTCTTGTGCCTAGTTTTAAAATCCAATAGGCTTCTCTTTGTCTAATGATTTTTAACCCCAATTTCCACCTCTATATGGAGGGGGAATTTATTTGTTCGTATGGCATTTAGAACTAAAGCCAGCCCTAGATCGCCACTCATGATTTAGTAAAAGTGCTTCGCATGCGCCTGACTTTGACTTTTTTGTTTTTTTTATTGTGTAAAGGTGTTTCTTCCTATGCGGGTTTTAATTTTGTGTAGTGCTCCTACATAATTTCTTTTGGCAAATAATGCATTCAATAATGTGATGCAGTGGTGGCTATTGCAATTAATAAAACTGCTTTTATATCTATTAGCGTTTTGAGAATCAGTAAATTTTTTGTTTTGATAGCCATACTACAACAATTGCACGGGAAGCCTTCCACATTTAAAAAAAACCCTTTTGGGGATAACCATATTTTAGATGTTTATGTGGGCCAGAGTAGGTGAACACACTTGGGAAATGATGTTTCCTATTGTTTTTTACCCATTTGGGGTTCACTTGTCAGTGAAGATAAAATGGTGGTTGAAAGGACTTGTTTTCCGGCACTTTTAAAATGTGGGGTCATGCAGGTTTGGGCTCATGCTGTGGCCCAGACAGTGTATAGTCAATGTCCAGTTCAACTAAATATGGTGGTTGAAAGACTCTTTTGCGACTTTTTAAATGTGGGGGTCTTGCAGGTTTGGGGCTTCATGCTGCGTTCTTCCAGGAAGGTTATTCAATGTCCAGTTCAAGTAAAATGATGGTTCTCAATATACTGCCTTCTGGCATTTTTTTTGTGGTTGATTGCGGTTTAAGGGTTCAGGCTGTTGGTACAAGACGGGATAGTACATGGTCTGTGGACTTTTTTTTCTGTGATTTTATAACCTAAGTGTGTTGCCTAAGAAGTAGCACGTATCCATTTGACTGTTGTGGAGTGTTAATTTCAGCTTCTCAGCTTGTTGGTGTAATAATGAAGTGTTGTTGCTCTCATAGACTTTAATGGTCATCGGCTTAATCGATGCTCACTATCGAAAAACTTATCGATAGCGGCGACTATGACTATCGATCGATCTCGAAAGCCAACGCAATCGCTCAAACACTAGTAACTACACATTGCTGGATTCAAATTTAACTGCTCGGTGGCTCTATCAACAAATCGGACTGGGCAAACGTGGCAAAAAACACATATCTGTACTGTATTCGGATATAATAAATGGTATTTTTTGCGACTTTTCAATTCACCTCTGGTGGAGTACAAGACTTGCTGTATTTCACATTTAAGTGCAAGGTGCCTCAATGAACAACGCTGTAGTGCGCCAAAGTAAAAAAACACGTATGTGTAATGTATTCGGATAATAAAAAGTTATTTTTTGCCACCTAATCGAATTCACCTGTGGTGACTACAAATTTGCAGTATTCACATTTAAGTGCAAGTGCCTCAATGACAACGCTGTAGTGCGCCATAGTCAAAAAAAAGTATCTGAAATTTATTGGATTATCAAGGTATTTTTGGCACCTATCAACCTGTGCTGACTACAAAATTGCTGGATTCTAATTTAACTGCAAAGGTGGATATATCAACAAGGTGGAATGGGGAAAAATTGTAAATGAAACTATCTGAAATGTTTATACTGATAATTACAGTGGAGTTTTGCACCTAACAAAGAGACCTGCAGTTATAGAAAAGATGTGTATCCTCAATATATAGTTCAGGCTGCCCAATATCAGGAATATTTCAATAGAAACTGTTTAATAATAAAGCTATTGCCAGTGCAATGTCCTATACTAAGTCTTGGTGAACTTTTCCAGTATTTTTATAGAAGCTTATCTGTGGTTCGCCCGCGGGGGCCCCCCCGCTCCCCCCCGTGAGTTTACAGCGGTAGATGATTACTTTAAAATATTTCTACCTAACTACATAAAATCCTTCAAATCTCTAAACTACTATGATTGTAAGGATCACAGAAAAACAGTAGAACTTTCTCTTGAAGAAAGTAGAATATTTCGCTGAGCTGTTTGGGACTCAGGCAGAGCGCACGTCTACTGCTCTGAGACCGCTTTAGAGACAGCTGATCATGACCAGGAAGGCTGTGTTTAGGTAAACGAGGTAAATGTGCTTTTTCCAGTTCAATCGCAACCATACACATTCCCAGTCATGACATCGCACACACATCTCCCCAGCTCTATTCTGTATGCTGTTTGCTCGGCCGCCAAATGACAGGAAGCGCTGAATGAAAAGTGGCGCGATCTTCATAGATTTGATGCACAGATTTTAACTTAAATTATCGACCATGATCTAAAAATTTCGATCAAACATAATAAATGTGCCGATTTCAACTTTGTTGATAAGTAAATCGACTCAACAATACTGAAGGTGGTTGTGCTCTCCCAAAGACTGTAATGGTCATCGGCGATAATCTATTATCAACTCATCGGATTCTTATTGGATAATTGCCGATATGACTATCGACCCAATGACGATATTCAACGTAATCGCTATCACACTACTCCTCAACACAACCGCCTCAAGACCATTAAAAAATAAAAAATACTATAATTAATTTAGAGCCTATAGAGAAAGTTTCTTTCAGCCTCTTCTGTCATATCAATATACCGTACATCTTGCACCGTCCCCCTCTTGACCACGATCCTTGCCGGCTGTCCTGACCTTACACTTGTCCCCGACTCCGGTTTTGCCGTACGTTTTTGTACTTCGCTACACCTTGTCTTGCCACGCAAGCAAGTCACGTCAGGGGTTAGCGAACCAGCAAGTTCCATCCGCTTTTCGGCGGACTCTGATGAAAACGGGACCGACGTAGGACACCGCCCCCTGGTTGTGGCTATTGCCATCGCTTGCGGTGGTCCCAGGGATTCACTCCCGCTGTCCGTGACAACATGCAGCAGTGGAAGGAGTAGTCTGGCGACTGCCAATACGCATGTCCGCATAAAGGGTGAGCAAACGGCAGGTGTCCACGCAATGAGCTGGCCACTGTCTGACATTAAAATTACACAGGGGTGTCCTCCATGTCCGCTTGGATCATCAATAAAACATTCAATTAGCTTTCTCTGTTCATAGAGTCATTCCAAATATGGAGGATGGAAATCCAACAGGTTTGAAATGTCACATATCAGCCTAATGTTCTTTGGGAGGGCCGGTCTGCTGCTGCTGCTTAAGGAGGGTGTGCTTGGTGGTTGTAAAGAGATGGTGAGCCCAGTGCTTGCAAAGTTTCCTGCCCTTTTTAGAATGTTCTTGCAGTGGGTGTATGGACTTGAACAACCTGACTTGAGCAATTTCCTCTGTGTGTGACTTTGTTCGCACGGGGAATCCATCGGTCCACTTGGATCATCACAAAAATCGTTAATGGCCTTTTCTGTTTAGATATTTCCCATGTTAATATATATATTCTGTTATCAATTTCCATCTGTTCAATATATTCCCCTGTTAAATATTTAGTCTGATCATCAATTTCCCTGTTCATCAGTTCCTGTCTGCCCGTGTACCGACTTTATGCTATGCTACCTGACCTTGAATCTCCACCGCCTGCCCATGGACCAGTTGGCTTTACCTTTGACTGCGGAGGTTTTGTCTTACGATTCGGTTACCTCGCTGCGCCTTCGGCTGCACCGCAAGCTAGTCAGCCGCCAGGGGGTAGCTGACCTGGGTAGGACTCTGCCACAGAAAAGTTCCATCCGGCTTGCGGCGAGCTCTGGGTGAAAAACGGCACCTACTTAGACCCCGCTCCCTGGTGTCAGAGGAGCCACTCCCGTTGTCGTTACAATTGGCAGACGTGAATGCCAATTTCCTGGCAGTTCCTTTGAATGGTGCAGAGTCCACCACTTGAAACGGGAGGCCTGCACGGTCAGTTCTGCACTTAGGGATGGCTTAGTTGCATACGCTGTTATTGTCAATCATCTCTGGTGTACGACTTCTAGCACCATGAGTGCCGAGGAGCAGGATTATCTGGACTGATGATGAGTAATAGACGGGTGTTGTATTCGGCGAGGTGGTGAAGGCTTGATGCCCTGCCGAAATGGGAGGCGTGCCATTGGGGTGCTGCAGCTCTTGGGACTGGATGGACCACCACATTTGAAACACGTATGGTGACTCTGCATGATGTTAATGCAGGGCCGTAGTGCCAACGTTACGTCCTGAACGCTTTACTTTTGCCCAAGATTTACATATAGTTATGTTCAACTTCTTCGGTGTCTCGTCAAAAAACTGGCACACCGCGAGTAAGTGATTTTACCACCAAAGCTCGCATCACTGACTGGACTGTTACGTGGCTGACCAGTGAGCCCCTGTGGCTTGCTTCGGGACTACAAAGTGGGTGGTCTAAACGTGGCCGTTTGGCTCCCAACTCGCACCGCTGACACCTGCTGACTCCAGCCACTCTACCGACTTATGTTTTCTACGCCACGGCCTGACACGAAAGCTGCCGCTCTCTTCTTCAATGATACTGATGAACCATTGTACACTGTTGGTCTGGGTCAGTTATAGCATACATGCTTACAAAAACCACTAGTATTCTGATGGACACCAACTTTATATCTCCGGCCCCAGACCATTAACTCCTACTGTCCAAAGATCCCAGATTGTACTGTAGTCCCAAATTCTCCTTCTTCTGATCCTATCCTAAAATTTATGGAGCGAAAAGGGGAATGCTTCTATGGGTGTCGCGTACAAAGCTATGACCCCTCACAACATTAACCCCCCATTGCAACTTCTCCTCATCATACTTGCCTCTTCTGCAAGAAGCAGGGGATGTCTTCCCCACCTCTTTGCTGACCCACTGTCTCAAAATATTTTGTCTCCTCACGTATTGTATAGTGGCGCCAGATGGCCACAGCACAAATAATATCTCTGGCTGTGGGAAGTGACAGGCCAGGGGTGGGTTGAGGACAGGTGAGAGCCTCTCATCTGGCTCCCGGGGCCATTACCAACTAGGGGTTTGTGGTGTGACAAACCACGGACTCTTGGCTGGGGTTGTCAGGTGTCATCTGGGAGAAAGTGTGATGACCTGTGTGTGGTAACACATGGCTTGTGAGACACCGGGATGCTTGTCGGCTTCGCAGGGTGACTCCTGCTGTGACGTCCCGATTCTGTGCTGCAATCTGTGGCGGCTCCGGTAACCTACTTCTGTGTTCTTTGACGCTATGGTAGGATCTTAGCTCTCAGCTCATTTCTTTCGGAAAATTCGGCGAAGTCGGCGAACTGAATTTTTGGGAAATTCGCCCATCTCTAGCTATAGTGTAATGTTATTCAAACCTATGAATGTGTACTACGGAAAATAAAAATGTGCTTGGTTAGGTAGTAAACGGCCCAGTCAGGAACTCGTTAAAAATAGTTTCTTGAATGTAATTATTGTTTCACTGACTATTTATACTTGTGATTAGTCTAGCACTTTGGATTCATGTCAATATTAAATTCGACTTGAATATTAATTATTTGATTTGGGTCAGCCTAAACTTAGTTTAAATGGACATTGCAGGGAAAAAAAAAATCATCCCATTACTGTGATATTGGGTTGGCGTTGGGGTTAAGGTCAAGGTTTTTTATGCGGAGTCACTTCCATTCCTTTGAGGCACTTCTGGTCATATGACAGCCTCATGTGGTCAGACCTCACTGATAATATGCATCTATACAAGATAGAGATTAGGGTTGTACCTGTGGAAGGATTAAAGCTGGAGTTAAAATAGGATAAGAGTTGGGTTAGGTTTTGCATTGGAGTTGGTGACATTTTGCTGCTGGTGCTTTCCAGATGCCAGCAGCTGTACAGATTTTTTGCCTGTAGACTTTAATTTTGACAAGTTTGGCCAAACTGCTATAGAACCAAAAGAGACCTATTCAAACAACATCTATTGTGTTTAATAATAAGCTCTACATTTTACATTGTGCCTAATTATACATCAAAGTCATCTGCATATCTATAAGTGTACAGACCATATGAGCTGCTGTAGGCCTTAATATATTTTTTGGGTTATGTATCTCATTGGTGAGAGGCAGCATGTAGTGTGTAATGATTTTTAACTGTCATGTTTGCGCCTCACTGGGCATTTGCATACAGTAAAGACTTAAGAGCTCTCCAGCACCATCTATTGGATGTAATAATCAATTTACATGTGGCTTACTGAAACTTGCAATGTAAAAAGGATTGAATCCATGCCAATTAAGTTCATCTACAGACAGCTGTTTCGGGGTGGTTACCTCTGCTCAGTGCAGAGTAGAACTTAATGGCTGGCTAGGTGAGAGGCGAGTGTGGCTTAGAAGAGGTGATGTGCATTATCTCATGGGGTCGCTATTTTTGCCCGGCACTTGGAATTTGCATACAGCAAAGGCTGAATGACTAGATCCAATAGATGGCATTGGAAAGCTCTTCAGCTCTTTCCAAAAAGCCTTTGCTGTGTATTTTTGGGAGACTATTTTGCTGGCATGGGTCTGTGTGTGGGTTCTGTGTTACATAAAATCAATTTGTTTACTAAAAAAAGTGCATTGCAAATTTTTTTGCAAATCTAAACTAATAGAAGAATACTTGCTTAGCCAGGCTAAAACTTAACTTTTAATGTGGCCGTAGCTAATATCTTTTAGCTTAGTCAATCAGTGCAATTTATAAGCTAGTTAATGTACTACAATCACTAGAACTAGCTAGACAGGAATTGAGAGTTGCAGCAGTACCTAATTTACCAAATTTTTATGCAAGACTGACTATTTCAGAATACTTAAGTTTGTTGAATTAAAAGTTAAGTTTTAGCCTGGCTAGACAGGAAATTCTTCTATTAGTTAACGTGGGGAAACCATTGTCAATCCACTTTTTCTGGCAAACTAGTTGATTTTGTTGAATTAGCCAACCAGATTAGTTTGGTTAATCTCTATAGTATCTTGGTTGTCTGTCACATGGCACAATTATCCATATAGGTTTCAGAATTTAAAGAGTACTTACTGGGTTTTGGGGCCTCATTTTTCTTAGGACATTTTTTTGCACACCATTTCAGCTTTGCAGACACCTTTCAGGTACTAACCTTAATAAACACCCCTGAAGTAACCTCTAGAGATGAGCGAGCATTAAAAAGTTCTAGTTCGATTAGAACCTCAAACTTGAGTGTGTTCGGTTCGAGGTTCTGTTCGAACGAGAACTCAAACCCCATTAAAGTCAATGGAAGAAGATGTTCTAGTTAATTTTTATACCTATACAGGTGAGGAGAAGCAGGAATTACATCAGAAACAGTAACGTATGAACAATTAGTGAAGAGAATAATTTGGCTCTAAGAGTGATAGAAAAAAAATTGAGGGCTAAAATACTTCATTCCTTTCAATGGCTAACTGAAAAGATGAGTTCAGCTTACAAGCAGGGGCGTAGCTATAGGAGGTCCAGCGGTAGCAGCTGCTATGGAGCTCTTCATCCCGAGGGGACCCAAAAGCCCCTGTGACACATAGGAGATTTGGAGACCATGTGTTGTACAATTACTGAATTCCCAAAACTGCGTGGATTTGCTAAATCATACTCAAGTGCCCAAAAGTTTCAGTTTTTGCAATCTGTATTATGATATATATCCTGTATATGAGAGTTAGGCTTATGTGAGGCCTGAAATGTCGGCCAAAGAATAGCTTCTGGAAGTTGGGAAGATGCTTCCAGCAATACCAATACTCCTAACTATTTATTTCTATGTATAGGAAAATGCTATTAAGTAACTAAGAGCAGTCTGATACAGTATACATGAGTGAGCGAAGTATGGCAGATTCACAAGCAATACAGAAAAATATATATAACATGGTCATGTTGATTTTTAGCAGCCAATGAGAGCCCTGCACCTCAGCGAAGACGTTTTGGACAGTTATATGTCTCTTGCCACTGATTGGATGGCTTGTCAAAAGTGCAGAAAGCGAAGCCACTGAAAATGACTTGTCGCTAGAAACCTTCTACTTAACGAAACAGTAAATGTTCGGTTTGAATTCTAAAAATTAAAGAAATTCTACTAGAACTTAACTTTTCTAGAACAGTTCGATCAACACTAGTAACCTCATTTTGTAAACATCTCCCCTCATGGAATACATGTAAGGGTGTACAGAGTATATTGACCTGGGACTTTTTGTTCCAATAATATGCATTTTCAGTTTAAAATATTTCATTTTCCCAAGGAACAATTTGAATTACAAGTGAAATTTACTACATAGGTCAGTAGAATTTACAATGAAATCAAATTTCTAAAGTTTTTTTAGTTTACTGCTAGGTGACACAATTAATTGTTTTGTTTTTATTTATTTGTGTCCTGAGAACTATAAGTTTTTAATTTCTTTTTAGAAATCAAGCTGAATATGGACTTGTTTTATGTGAGATAAACTAATAATTTTATTGTTTTGGGTCCTAATGACCCTTTCGATATTTTTATAGATAGATATTTAAGAAATGGGGCAGGTAAAAACAAAAACAGCATCGGGTATGTTTTTCCTTTTTTAACGCACCCCATGTTTTTAAACCCAGGAATCCCCATGTTTCAGGCAGGAGACCCAAAAAATTACTTTTTATTCTAAAAAGTCAGGGAATAACCTCAGCCAATCTAAAAAAATTTTCACCCCTAGGAAGCTTTGAAAAACCCGAAACCTCGGTTTTTACTTGTTTTTTAAAAATTCTTTTAGTTTGGCTGGGGTTTTCCCCCCTACCTTTTTACAATAAAAAAGTAATTTTCTGGTTTCCCCCGCCTGCATCTTTGGCATTTTCTGGATACACAGGCGCCGGTTCCACCATCATCTTTTCCTCACTGTTGCGGGGGGGGAGCCGTCAGGGGACTCGGCAGCCGTATACAAGGGCTAGGCTACAGTAAAAGCCCTGATGCTAATATGAGTTGTGCCTTACACTAAACGCAACTCAAATTGGTGAGTAGATCAAATACTCAATGTATAGTATTCAAATCAAAAAAATTCAAAAGAAATTCCCGCGGTCCAAAGGTACTTCACGAAAATTTTTATTTCTTTCATTCTTCCCAAAAAGCGTTAAAACGCCCACGCGTTTCGGGGCCCTCAGGCCTTTTCCGCATATAAATTTTGACACAAACATTTCCTAAGTGAAAAAACTTAAAAAAAACGTCAAATGCAACCATGGGCATGGCTGTGCTTAGATTTTAACCCTTGGGTAGCTCAAATTCTATTTCTTCCTAAAAGAATCCTTTGTATTGCAAAAACCCCATTTTTTATAATGAAGTCTCCCAACGTTATATAAATATATTCGCCCATATGTTTGGCATTTTGAGATTAACAAAATGAATTGCGAAAAGCTTATGCAGTATATGCTGATTTTCTAAAAAAGTATGCATTAAACTTTTTACATTTTTCAAGTTAAAATAATCAGTCGTTTATTTATGCCTCTAGGCGTTAAAAGTAATATTCCACATATTTGGGAAATTTTGCAGGGTTTAAAAACATGGGGTTGCAAAATCTTTATACAATATATGCTGAATTTTTAAAATGTATCATTAAAAAAGTATCATTAAACGTTTGAAATTCTCAGTTTATACAAAAAATCATGTCTTTTTTTCTGCCCCCGGGGCTTTTTTTAGTATAAAATTCAACACATTTTGGCAAATTTGCAGGGTTTCAACAGGGGTTACAAAAAACTTCACAATAATGCGATTTTTTAAAATGAAAAGGTTGGCGATTTCGTTGGGGTTCGAGACGTCGTAGTCATAGTCGGGCCGCTATCGATAAGGGTTTTTTGATAGTGAGCAAACGATTTTGCGCGTGACCATTAAAAATCTATGGAGAGCAAAAACACCTTCATTATTACACCCA
>JAODAL010057486.1:0-22651 GCA_025379985.1 Phyllomedusa bahiana
GAATCAACTCCATGGGGGGTCCCAAAAATAAACTCCACTGGGGGCCCCCAAGAATAACCCCCATGGGGGGCCCCCAAGAAAAACCCCCACTGGTGCCCCAAAAATCACCCCAGGGTGGGCCCCAAGAATCAATTCCAATGGTGGGTTCCAAGAGACAACTCCACTTGTGGGCCCCAAGAATCAATTCCACTGGTGGGCCCCAAGAATCAACTCCACTGGTGGCCCCAAGAATCAACTCCACTGGTGGGCCCCAAGAATCAATTCCAATGGTGGGTTCCAAGAGACAACTCCACTTGTGGGCCCCAAGAATCAATTCCACTGGTGGGTTCCAAGAGACAACTTCACTGTTGGGCCCCAAGAATCAAATCCACTACTGTGTCCCAAGGAACAGCTCCTCTGCCGGGTCTCAAGAATCAGCTCCAGTAGTGGGGCCCAATAATCAGCTCCACTGGTGGGTTCAAAAGGACAAGTCCACTGTTGGTCCCCAAGAATCAACTCCACTAGTGTGCCCCGAGGAACAGATTCATTAGTGAGCACCATACATGCCAATTCAGCGCTGGTGTGCAGGAATCAGCCCGGGGACCTTCGAAGAGACATGTGTCCTACATTTAGACCACAAGAAGTCCATAAGAAGCAAGAGGTTCAAAAGAAGGCCAACGGGGAAGACATTTCTCACCTCCATTCCTCAAATAACCTCCTCAGGTCAGGATTTGAGGACATTCAGGAGAGAAAATACCTGTGATAATTCCTGATGGATTGATAAATCAATGATATAGGGGAGTCACTTGAAGAACATTAGTGAGAAATACTGGTCTAGGGAACCAGTTTCCACCCATGTAACCAGTGAACTTTCAGCGGCAGAACTTTCACACCGGTTGGGTTAAATGTCATACACGGAAAACAATGGAAAATCAGTAAAATGAATCAATACAACCGGACAAACAACTTAAAAGTAGGAACAAGTTTGAAGGCCAAGAGGGTAAAAGGGACCTTTTATTAGAAAAGATGTGTTCCAAGGATGGAATCAATAGATACATTTTGTCCATGGCAACAACCACAGGTTTCACGTGCACCCGATTGTCACAAAAAGGACACATCCGATATAAACAACACATTTCAGGCTGAGATGAAGGGTTTATTGTTCTAAATGTATCACTCTGTTACCCTGGAAACACAGCAACAACCCCGTCATGTCATCATGGCCGTCTGTCAAGGATTGGACGCCTTCATTCACTCCATAGTTGTTCAGCTGTGAATAATGGTGGGAGGAGGGTTATATAGGGACAATGGGAGAGAGATCTATAGACTAGTGATGAGGGAACCATTCAGATACAAGAGATGAATAGACAAGTCATGTTCATCGCACAGAACATGCTAGATATGAGCTGGGTTCACGGGAGGTATCTGCTTAGTCCTTGTGTGATACATTGTATAATAGTTAAACAAGTTTCTTCAATGGCAAATCACCTGATACAAAGGTGAAATGTGGGGAAAATGTGACCATAAAACCCTAGAAGTATTTGGATAAACAATCATCATCATCAATTTGAGGGGAATCTAAGGAATGTTCACAAGATTCAGTATTGAAGGGTGTGGATACTTTTGCACTATGTTTCTTTTTCTATTGTTCATCGGCTTTTTAAATGCAAATTTAGGCAAGTTTCTAAATAATCTCTGTTAACCTTTTCTCACCATTTTACTGCTGTGTAGATTGTGTACATCCTTCACCTAGCTGATGGCGCTGCTGAATTTCAACCTCATCTATCCAACTTCTGCATCTGCTGATGGCTCTCTGCTCCCCCACTCCCAACTCTCAGTGTAAGAGATGGCAGCAAGGGTTTAACACAATGGATCAAAGCATGGAGAGCATACAAGGAGGGCAGCTCACACAGGCTGTAGATAGGAAGGAAAGCATGAACAGAGCAGTTGGTACATCCAGCATGTATTACTGGGAGGACACCCCCACATGAGAGTGAGTGGTGGCAGCAGCATCCTGGAAACACAAAGCTCACATCCCGCATGTATTACTGGGAGGACACCCCCACATGAGAGCGAGTGATGGCAGCAGCATCCTGGACACACAGAGCTCACATCTAGCATGTATTACTGGGAGGACACCCCCACAAAAGAGCGAGTGATGGCAGCAGCATCCTGGACACACAGAGCTCACATCCTAGCATGTATTACTGGGAGGACACCCCCACATGAGAGCGAGTGATGGCAGCAGCGCCCTGGACACACAGAGCTGACATCCAAAATATTACTGGGGGGCACACCCTACATGACAGAAGTGTTTAGCAGCAGCATCCTGGACACACACACTACATCCACATGTATTACTGGGGGGACACCCCACATGACAGCAAGTGATGCAGCAGCACCCTGGACACACACAGCTCAAATCCAGCATGTATTACTGGGAGCACACCCCCACATGACAGCAAGGGGATGCAGCAGCATCCTGGACACAAAAGAGCTCACATCCAGCATGTATTACTGGGAGGAAACACCCACATGAGAGCGAGTGATGGCAGCAGCATCCTGGACACACAGAGCTCACATCTAGCATGTATTACAGGGAGCACACCCCGACATGAGAGGAGTGATGGCAGCAGCATCCGGGGAACCCACAGAGATCACATCCAGCATTTTATTACTGGGAGGACACCCCGACATGAGAGCGAGGGATGGCAGCAGTATCCTGGATACACAGCTCACATCCAGCATGTATTACTGGGAGGACACCCCCTCTTGAGAGCGAGTGATGGCAGCAGCATCCTGGACACACAGAGCTCACATCCAGCATGTATTACTGGGAGGAGGACACCCCCACATGAGAGCGAGTGATGGCAGCAGCATCTGGGCACACAGAGCTCAAATCCAGCATGTATTGCTGGGAGGACACCCCACATAGAGCGAGTGATGGCAGCAGCAGTCTGGCACACAGAGCTCACATCCAGCTTTGTTTTTACTGGGAGGACACCCCTACATGAGAGCGAGTGATGGCAGAAGCATCCTGGACACACAGAGCTCACATCCAGCATGTATTACTGGGAGGACACCTCCACATGAGAGCGAGTGATGGCAGCAGCATCCTGGACACACAGAGCTCACATCCAGCATGTATTACTGGGAGGACACCTCCACATGAGAGCGAGTGATGGCAGCAGCATCCTGGACACACAGAGCTCACATCCAGCATGTATTATTGGTAAGACACCCCCACATGAGAGCGAGTGATGGCAGCAGCATCCTGGACACACAGAGCTCACATCCAGCATGTATTACTGGGAGGACACCCCCACATGAGAGCGAGTGATGGCAGCAGCAGTCTGGACACACAGAGCTCACATCCAGCATGTATTGCTGGGAGGAAACACCCACATGAGAGCGAGTGATGGCAGCAGCATCCTGGACACACAGAGCTCACATCCAGCATGTATTACAGGAGCACCCCTACATGGAGTGAGTGAGGACAGCAGCATCCTGGGAACCAAGAGTCAAAACCAGCATGTATTACTGGGAGGACACCCCGACATGAGAGCGAGTGATGGCAGCAGCATCCTGGAACCACAGAGATCACATCCAGCATGTATTACTGGGAGGACACCCCGACATGAGAGCGAGTGATGGCAGCAGCATCCTGGACACACAGAGCTCACATCCAGCATGAAATTACTGGGAGGACACCCCGAAAATGAGAGCGAGTGATGGCAGCAGCACCCTGGATACAGAGAGCTCACATCTAGCATGTATTACTGGGAGGACACCCCTACTTGGGTGCGTGTGATGGCAGCAGCAGTCTGGTCACACATATCTCACATCCAGCATGTATTACTGGGAGGACACCCCCACATGAGAGCGAGTGATGGCAGCAGCAGTCTGGACACACAGAGCTCACATCCAGCATGTATTACTGGGAGGACACCCCTACATGAGAGCGAGTGATGGCAGCAGCAGTGTGGACACACACAGCTCACATCCACTATGTATTACTGGGAGGACACCCCTACAAGGAGAGGAGTGAGGGCAGAAAGTCTGGGCACCCCAGAGCTCACATCCAGCATGTATTACGGGGAGGAACACCCCTAATGAGGGCGAGGATGGCCAGCAGCATCTGGGCACACAAGAGTCACATCCAGCAATTTATTGCTGGAGGACCCCCCAAATGAGGGCGAGTGTGGCGCATACCCGGACAACAGAGCTAACCCAGCATGTATTACGGGGGGGAGGGAAACCCCACATAGGAGAGTGATGGCAGACATCCTGGACACAAGAGTAATCCACATGTATATGGGAGGACACCCCCACAGGGGAGGAGTGAGGCAGCAGCACAAACACCAGACCACTTCCAGTATGTATTACGGGAGGCACCCCCAATGAAGCGAGTGATGGCAGCAACTCGGGGGGGGGCCCCCCCAAGAGTCAAAAATCCAGCAGGTTTACTGGGAGCACACCCCTACTGAAGCGAGTGATGGAGCAGCACCTAAAAACACAAGTCACATATATGTTTACTGGGAGGCCCCCCACAAGAGAGAGAGTATGGCAGCAGATCCTGGACACACACAGCTAAAATCCAGCATGTTTCTGGGGGAACCCTACAAGAGAGAGAGTGATGGCAGCAGCAGTCTGGGCACACAGAGCTCACATCCAGCATGTAGTACTGGGATGACACCCCCACATGAGGGCGAGTGAGGGCAGCAGCGTCGGGGACACAGAGCTCACACCCATGTTTTACGGGAGGACACCCCCCACATGAGGGGAGTGATGGCGAGTTCCGGCACACAGAGTAACCACTGTTTTACTGGGGGGCCCCCCCCACAGCAGAAAATCTGACACTAGAAGCAGCTGAAAACTGAATATCAATTGAATGAGGGAATAAAGATTACAGACTAAAAAATTTTGCACTCAATGATCTCTATTACTAAGTTCCCTTTAACACTCCTCACAGACCTCCTGCACTCTGATATGTTTGTTATTTTATACAGGCAGTAATCGACTTACACCTGTCATGGCACACGTTGTTGCCGTGGAGGAGCAAGGCGCTACAGGGGTTAATCCCTCTAGCCGGGCAACACACCCAGGGAGAAGCCTGGCTCATGAGCATAGGATTGACAGCCCGGCTTCGAATCAGAGGGTGTGTTGACAGGCCAATAGAGGTGCCTTGAGGCCGCACCAATCAACTGCTGTGGCAGTGTCCGGGCGCCTCATTTAAACCTGCTCAGTGTGTTAAAACCCTTTGCCCGTGAAAGGTTCTCCCCAGTCTCCTCCAGGTTTCCTGTTTGTTGTTTCTCCTGATTTCCTGACTCCGGCTTGCTCATAGACTTCGTTTCTGTCCTACTTTTTTGTACCGCGTTACCTCCAGTGTTTTGACCCCTGGCTTGGCTTCCGTTATTCTCTTGGTTTCTGATTTGTGGCTTTGACGTACCCGTACCATTATCGACCCAAACTGTTGACTTTGCGTTCCCCTAACGGCCCTGCACGTAGTAGCATAGGGCTTGTCGTCCAGTTGGGGTCTGCCACTTAGGGCAGCACGTCAAGTAGGCAGGGACAGTGGGCTGGGTGGCAGTCAGGGCCCACTGCACCTCCTCTGAGGTGACAACACCGTTCTGACTTACATCTGTCCCCTATTTACAAATGGAAACTTATGGGGAATGCTGGCACTTGAAGTTCCATGTTTCACAGCAGAAAGTAACTGTGGTTACAGCATGCCACAGCAGCACATGAGGTGAAAATGAAGTGAAATCTTCTTAGCAGTGGCACAGACAGCAAGACAAATATAAAAACCCTTCCTGTAAGTACTGATCTTGCTTCTGGTGGTTTTCTGCTCTCCCTCTCACCTCCCTTATAAGTGTTAGAGAAAGAAGCAAGGAGAGGTTGCACACAGCAGATCAGAGCATAAAGAAAGGGCAGGGTATGCAAGGAGGGCAGCTTACATAAATAGGGAGGAAAGCACATGCAAGGCAGTTTGCTGGGGGAGAATCATTGAGGCTGTGTACAAGTGTAGAGAGAAAGCAGAGCACACGTGGCAAACTCCAGAATTCTAGTCACACAGAGCTCACATCCAGCATGAATGACTCAGAGAATCAGAATAAGAGGACCACACTGCACCCATCCTGGGTGCATTTACCCTAATACAACTGCAGAATCCATATTTGTCCATATTCAGAGGCTCTAACGCTCTATGCATGAACCAAGGTTTACCCGATCTCCTGTAAAAATATATGAGCTTCAACTGGAGACTTCTGTTTTATTTGATTTCATGGTTTTTAATGTTTATACTTGATGCTTCACAATAGCAAAGCTTACAGACACATCGCATTTTGCCCATTTTACTAGTAAGTATACAGCCCCTTTTAAGACTGTTGCTTTACTTTCCCCGTGTATGTGAAATAAAGCGAGAGACTGAGAACCGCTCACTCATAAAAACAGGATAAAAGTTCTATAGAACAAGCAGTGAAAATTGAAATGTTCTGCTCCTTGCCGGGAACGTTATCACAGCAGGACTGAAGCAATCAGCCTGTGGATCCAGGTGTGAGGGATACAATGGACTGAGCCGCTCACAACCTCAGCCACAAAATACACTGTCTCCTGTCAAATTGCAAAATATCGTTCTGCCGCAAGAAGTGTCATTTTCTGGCCGCCGCTCGCAAGTCTCGTCTCTGCAAGAACATCGGTCCTGGAACAAGGAGGAAACCGACGTCCGGAGCAAATGTAAACAAAACATTCAGCTTTATAGTCCCAAAAAGATCTGTGCAAGCTCATTCTGAAGCGCTCGAATCGTATTGAATATAGCAGCTGCTAGAATCCAAGAGGTAAAGGTGTGAAGGATAAGCCGTACTGAAGAGCAGCAAAGTCTACACTACTTCTGTCATGCATTGGTAGATTAACGCATAGCAAAATTCTTTGGCAAATCTTCATATCGCAAGGAATTATGGGAAAGCACCCTCTGTTGGATGTAACAAATCCTCAATTTGCTTTTGACCCCCTGGGTCTTTGGAAAGCAAAAGGGATATTTAGCCAAGCCAGCATCACCCATCTGTATACAGCCGTTTCAGGGTGTTTGCCCCTCGTCAGTACAGAGCAGAGCGATGCTGGCTTGGCTGAGTGGGAGGCAATGAGTGGCTCAGAAAGGGAAGATCGCTCCTTAGGGAGAGCGCCTCCCAATCTAGCCAAGCCAGCATCGCTCTGCTCTGTACTGACGAAGGGCAAACACCCCAAAATGGCTGTCAACAGATGGGTGATGCTGGCTTGGCTAAATATCCCTTTTTGATTTCTCAAGACCCATTGTGTCAAAAGCAAATTGCGGATTTGTTACATCCAAGAGAGGGCGCTTGAGATAATCAGCCCTTTTCCAATAAAGCCTTGTGATATGCAGATGCTTCCTGTAGTGAAAAAAGGCAATTTCCAATCTCCACACGCCTATATGGCGCTCTCGCTAAGGAGAGATCTTCCCTTTCTATGAAAAATCTTCTGCACCAAACTGTGTCTTACATGTGATGCACATTCAGTTGTGGTCTTGCTGAGAATTTCATCCTCTATTCCTATCTCAGTGCTGTAGCCTGTGCTCCTGTGTCTCCTCTGTCAGTGCTGTGCTCCTGTGTCTCCTCTGTCAGTGCTGTGCTCCTGTGTCTCCTCTGTCAGTGCTGTGCTCCTGTGTCTCCTCTGTCAGTGCTGTAGCCTGTGCTCCTGTGTCTCCTCTGTCAGTGCTGTGCTCCTGTGTCTCCTCTGTCAGTGCTGTGCTCCTGTGTCTCCTCTGTCAGTGCTGTGCTCCTGTGTCTCCTCTGTCAGTGCTGTGCTCCTGTGTCTCCTCTGTCAGTGCTGTAGCCTGTGCTCCTGTGTCTCCTCTGTCAGTGCTGTAGCCTGTGCTCCTGTGTCTCCTCTGTCAGTGCTGTGCTCCTGTGTCTCCTCTGTCAGTGCTGTGCTCCTGTGTCTCCTCTGTCAGTGCTGTGCTCCTGTGTCTCCTCTGTCAGTGCTGTGCTCCTGTGTCTCCTCTGTCAGTGCTGTAGCCTGTGCTCCTGTGTCTCCTCTGTCAGTGCTGTGCTCCTGTGTCTCCTCTGTCAGTGCTGTAGCCTGTGCTCCTGTGTCTCCTCTGTCAGTGCTGTGCTCCTGTGTCTCCTCTGTCAGTGCTGTGCTCCTGTGTCTCCTCTGTCAGTGCTGTAGCCTGTGCTCCTGTGTCTCCTCTGTCAGTGCTGTGCTCCTGTGTCTCCTCTGTCAGTGCTGTAGCCTGTGCTCCTGTGTCTCCTCTGTCAGTGCTGTGCTCCTGTGTCTCCTCTGTCAGTGCTGTGCTCCTGTGTCTCCTCTGTCAGTGCTGTGCTCCTGTGTCCTCTGTCAGTGCTTGTGCTCCTGTGTCTCCTCTGTCAGTGCTGTGCTCCTGTGTCTCCTCTGTCAGTGCTGTAGCCTGTGCTCCTGTGTCTCCTCTGTCAGTGCTGTGCTCCTGTGTCTCCTCTGTCAGTGCTGTAGCCTGTGCTCCTGTGTCTCCTCTGTCAGTGCTGTAGCCTGTGCTCCTGTGTCTCCTCTGTCAGTGCTGTAGCCTGTGCTCCTGTGTCTCCTCTGTCAGTGCTGTAGCCTGTGCTCCTGTGTCTCCTCTGTCAGTGCTGTAGCCTGTGCTCCTGTGTCTCCTCTGTCAGTGCTGTGCTCCTGTGTCTCCTCTGTCAGTGCTGTGCTCCTGTGTCTCCTCTGTCAGTGCTGTAGCCTGTGCTCCTGTGTCTCCTCTGTCAGTGCTGTAGCCTGTGCTCCTGTGTCTCCTCTGTCAGTGCTGTGCTCCTGTGTCTCCTCTGTCAGTGCTGTAGCCTGTGCTCCTGTGTCTCCTCTGTCAGTGCTGTGCTCCTGTGTCTCCTCTGTCAGTGCTGTAGCCTGTGCTCCTGTGTCTCCTCTGTCAGTGCTGTGCTCCTGTGTCTCCTCTGTCAGTGCTGTGCTCCTGTGTCTCCTCTGTCAGTGCTGTGCTCCTGTGTCTCCTCTGTCAGTGCTGTGCTCCTGTGTCTCCTCTGTCAGTGCTGTGCTCCTGTGTCTCCTCTGTCAGTGCTGTGCTCCTGTGTCTCCTCTGTCAGTGCTGTGCTCCTGTGTCTCCTCTGTCAGTGCTGTAGCCTGTGCTCCTGTGTCTCCTCTGTCAGTGCTGTGCTCCTGTGTCTCCTCTGTCAGTGCTGTGCTCCTGTGTCTCCTCTGTCAGTGCTGTGCTCCTGTGTCTCCTCTGTCAGTGCTGTGCTCCTGTGCTCCTCTGTAGTGCTGTGCTCCGTGTTCCTTGTCAGTGCTGTGCTCCTGTGTCTCCTGTCAGTGCTGTGCTACCGTTTCTCCTCTGTCAGTGCTGTGCTCCTGTGTCTCCTCTGTCAGTGCTGTAGCCTGTGCTCCTGTGTCTCCTCTGTCAGTGCTGTAGCCTGTGCTCCTGTGTCTCCTCTGTCAGTGCTGTGCTCCTGTGTCTCCTCTGTCAGTGCTGTGGCCTGTGCTCCTGTGTCTCCTCTGTCATGGCTGTGGGCTGTGCTCCTGTGTCTCCTCTGTCAGTGCTGTGCTCCTGTGTCTCCTCTGTCAGTGCTGTAGCCTGTGCTCCTGTGTCTCCTCTGTCAGTGCTGTGCTCCTGTGTCTCCTCTGTCAGTGCTGTAGCCTGTGCTCCTGTGTCTCCTCTGTCAGTGCTGTAGCCTGTGCTCCTGTGTCTCCTCTGTCAGTGCTGTGCCTGTGTCTTCCTGTGTCTCCTGTCAGTGCTGTAGCCTGTGCTCCTGTGTCTCCTTCAGTGCTGTGCCTGTGGTCTCCTGTCAGTGCTGTGCTCCTGTGTCTCCTCTGTCAGTGCTGTAGACCTGTGCCCTGTGTCTCCTCTGTCCATGCTTAGCCTGTGCTCCTGTGTCTCCTCTGTCAGTGCTGTGCTCCTGTGTCTCCTCTGTCAGTGCTGTGCTCCTGTGTCTCCTCTGTCAGTGCTGTAGCCTGTGCTCCTGTGTCTCCTCTATCACTGCTGTAGCCTGTGCTTTTTGTGGTTTTCAGGATTTTCATGGTTATGAGGCCTTTATAGTAGTGATAATTTTTTGGGCTACAGTAAAGGAAAAAATAATTTGCTCCGTTGCTGATTGTGTAAGTTTCCCACTGACAAGGACATGAACAGTCTATAACATTAAGGGTAGGTTAATGGAGAGAATATCCAAAATAACATCCAGAAAATCACATTGTATAAATTATATAAATTTATTTGCATTTTTCTATAGGGAGAAATAAGTATTTGATCCCTCTGGCAAACAAGACTTAATACTTGGTGGCAAAGCTCTTGTTGGCCAGCACAGCAGTCAGAGGTTTTTTGTAGTTGATGATGAGGTTTGTGCACATGTCAGGAGGAATTTTTCTCCACTCCTCTTTGCAGATCATCTCTAAATCATTAAGATTTTGAGGCTGTCGCTTGGCAACTCGGAGCGTCAACTCCCTCCATAAGGTCTGGAGACTGGCAAGGCCCCTCCATAACCTTAATGTGCTTCTTTTTGAGCCACTCCTTTGTTGCCTTGGCTGTATGTTTTGGGTCATTGTCTCGCTAGAAGACCCAGCCACGACCCATTTTTAATGTCCTGGTGGAGGGAAAGAGGTTGTCACTCAGGATTTTATGGTCCATGGCTCCATCCATTCTCCCATTGTTGCGATGAAGTAGTCCTGTGTCCTTAGCAGAGAAACACCCCCAAAACATCATGTGTCCCCCTCCATGCTTGACAGTGGGGACGGTATCTTTGGGTCATAGGCAGCATTTCTCTTCCTGCAAACACGGCGAGTTGAGTTATTGCCAAAGAGCTCAATGTTTTTCTCATCTGACCACAGCCCCTTCTCCCAATCACTCACAGAATCATCCAGGTGTTCATTGGCAAACTTCAGGCGGGCCTGCACATGCGCCTTCTGGAGCAGGTGGACCTTGTGGGCACTGCAGGATTTTAATGTGTTACCAATGGTTTTCTTGGTGACTGTGGTCCCAGCTGCCGGGAGATCAGTGACAAGTTCCCCCCGTGTAGTTTTAGGCTGATCTTTCACCTTCTTCATGATCAAGGATCCCCCACGAGGTGAGATTTTGCAGGTGCCCCAGATCGATGTCGATTAACAGTCACTTTGTATTTCTTCCATTTTCTTACTATTGCACCAACAGTCGTCTCCTCCTCACCCAGCGTCTTACTTATGGTTCTGTAGCCCATTCCAGCTTTGTGCAGGTCTATGATCTTGTCCCTGACATCCTTAGAAAGCTCTTTGGTCTTGCCCATGTTGTAGAGGTTAGAGTCTGATGATTGAGTCTGTGGACAGGAGACTTTTATAAAGATGACTATGTAAGACAGCGTCTGTAATGCAGGTAATGAGTTGATTAGGAGTCTAACTGGTCTGTAGGAGCCAGAACTCTTAATGATTGGTTGGGAGTCAAATACTTATTTCTCTCAGCAAAATGCAAATCAATTTATATAATTTATCCAATGTGATTTTCTGAGTTTTATTTTGGATTTTTTTTTATCACTCAATGTTAAAATTAACCTCCCCTTAAAATGATAGACTCTTCATGTCTTTGTCAGTGGGAAACTCACACAATCAGCAAGGGATCAAATACTTATTTCCTTCACTGTACATGAACCCATAGCCCGCAGCTCACAGTGTTTTCAGTGTTTTGAATCCCCTGAAAAAACTACCATAACCTGTGCTGTGTAGCCCTCAATAGTAAATCTGTGCTGCAGTCCCAATGTACCGGGCTGCCGTAAATCCAAAATCCCACCATGGTTTTTGCCCAAATGTCAAAAGTGGAGCTGTCCAGTAACGTGAAGATGCCGCCTAAAAGCTTTAAACAGCAATTTAAAAATGTCGCCCAAAATCCAGCGGCATTTTCACATCACTGGAACGCGCCGCACCGCCATTTTTTATGTTTTTGTGCAAAAAACAGCAGTCAGATTTCAGACTCCTGGCGGCCCAGTACATGAGAATCCAACGTTGATCCGGCAGAATACACAGTACAGACCAAAAGTTTGGACACCCCTTCTCATTCCAAGAGTTTTCTGTATTTTCATGACTACTTTCATGACACTGGTCTAATGTCCATTCCTTGTGTTCTTTAGCCCAAACAAGTCTCTTCTGCTTCTTGCCCTTAGAAGTGGTTTCCTAGACTTGTTTGGGCTAAAGAACACAAGGAATGGACATTAGACCAGTGTCATGAAAGTAGTCATGAAAATACAGAAAACTCTTGGAATGAGAAGGGGTGTCCAAACTTTTGGTCTGTACTGTACAACATGTTCTATTTTCCGGTGGACGGTTTTCAGTTTAGGAAGACCTCAGTAAAACATCCATGCTGTGTAGACTACAGCACGGATTTCCTATTGAGGGCAACACAGCGCTGGGTGCGGTCATTTTTTCTGTGGATCCAAAATACTGAAGCCACTGAAAAACCGACCAACTCCAAGGCTGTGTAGACCGAGCCTTAGGCTTTTGTTGCACTACTACCGTTATGCTTTTAGTATTTTATGCTATAAATAATTATTCTTGTCTGATGAATCTGGGAGTAACTATCTATACGCAGGGTCCTCCGCGCTCTTCTGGAGTCTTGCTTTGCAGTTGGGTCTCACTTGGAGACATCCAGACATATGTTCACTTGAGATGTTTCCGTCGCCTCTATGATCCGTAGACTACACGTCAGCTAATTAGTGACACTGCTGCTGCCTGTTGATTCATGAAGAGGAGGAACGTGTCAGGCCCCTGAGATCCAAGGAAAAGTGATCATTTTTTATTTTTTTTTAAGTATAGTGAAACCAACGAAATCTGCAGCACTCTACAGAGAAACCGTTCCAGCAATTCCATTTCTGCTTCATGGGAGCTTGCACTTTAAGCAGGGTAAATTAACACGAGAAGCCACCTGACCTCTTATTTGGCACAGACGGAGTTTAATACTGTAGATCTTCCTGTCTTCAATGAGCTCAATATTAGCTGTAACAATACAGATAAAACACACTGAGCTCCCTCTAGTGGTGGCATTGAGCAGCCAGAATTCTATCATTAGGTTCCCAGTCTCTTTTGCTCCTTTCCCCCTTTTCACATAATTCAAAATTTCCTTCACCCAAAGATAGTCTAACTCAAAGGATACTTTGCAAATAATGTGGCTGTTACCTGTATGGAGTAATTGATATCTGCCTTATAAGGGTTTCTGGCTTATGTGAGGTTATAGGTCAGACCCAATGGACTTGTGTCTTTTCCAACTTCATCTACTGAAGTATGTTAAATATATAAATTGTATAAACTGAAAGTCTAAGTAAGGATGCTTTGCTGAAAAGGGGTTCAAATTCCCCCCTGAGACTCTAAAATTCCCCCTCCGGGGGAGTCAGTCCCACCTTGAGAGCCCATGATATAAAAACATTGCCCACTTTGGACAACCATTGGGGTAAGAAGGGCCCCTTGGAAACAAGACAAGCACAAGAAGAGAGAGAGAGAGAGAGAGAGAGAGAGAGACTTTGTTCCTGCACTCTACTGTGGCTAATTGAAGGTTAGAAATGACTAGTGTATCTCAAATAGATCCCTGTTCAGTTCCACACTTGTTTGATTGAACTTAGGAAAAAAAATCAGTTTTGGTGGTGCAGAACCCAGAGCCCCTAATTTTATCTGTTCTGAGTGCACACACGTTTCTATGGTTACCTGGTTGCCTGCCCATAAATCCGTTGTCTGATTGATTGATTGATTGATTGATTGAATGATTGAATAGTAGAGAAGAGAAGAAAGCAGGGAGCAACATCTCCATGGATAGTCAGATCTCATTCCCTCACGCTGGAGCAAACTAATTATCTCTAACAAGATTAGCTTCTGTTTACAGAAAAGCAATTGTTTTTTTCTGCCCTCACAGCACATGTACCTTTTGTTTTCTGTAACCTGCTGAGCTGTTTACTAGCTCAGCTAGTTACAGAAAAGCTAAATGGAGCTTAGAGCAGAGAGTGACTTCACCCGATGGACAGATGGAGCACACTTCCTAAGTTCAGAGAAAACTCGAGTTAGGAAGTTATCTCTGTAGATTAGCAATTGTTTTCAATCCTTACAGCACATGTACCTTTTATTTACTGAAAATAACATCTCCTGCACGTGTCAGTGTAACAGCTTAGCTATTGACAGAGAAGATAAATATGCTAATCACTGCTATAGAATCACCCACAGCCTGATGAGACAGAGTGAGTGTAAAACTGCTTGTGACTCAGCTGGGTGAAAAAGCTTCTTAAACACTAACTCTAAGTTCGGGGCCAGGGGGCACTTGTGGTCTGAATTCACTTCTCATCCAATATCCTGTCTGGTCCAGTGTCACTTCTGGTTGACGCAACGTTAAAGACCAATGTCCCGCAGAATCGTGAGTTACAGGTGTTGTCCAGTTAAATAAAATTTTACTTCAATTGGGCCAGGGATAAAAATTTACCTTCTGGTCCCCTGTTGGTGCCGCTCCAAAGCCCACTGAGATATGCTTCTCTTCACGCCTAGGTTCCCGTCCACACACAGGAGATGCTCATGCACCATTTATACACTATGGACCGCGAGCCTCTCCTGTGTTTTAGGATGAGAACTTGTAGGGGAAGAGGAGCGGTTCCTGAGAAGTTTTGGAGCGGCAGTGATAGGGGGGGTCAGGAGGTATCATTTATTTTTCTATTTTACCCAACCCTTGTCCCATTAAACTAAAATATTATTAAATTGGCGACCGCTATAACCTTCAGCTGAGGCATAAGTTTGGATTCGATTTTGTTGTGGGTTTTTTTTTAGCCAACATTTAATTGAGACCACCATGAATTCCAGAGATTGTGGGTACCATTGAAGCCATAGCAGTTAAGGAGACACCAGGGTAGAATGATGAGAGGACACAATGGCAGAGCGGCGAAGGGTCTGGGTCAGTCTTTAACTCTTGGTTAGAGAAGGACATGAAGAGCAGATCCAGACGTCAGTTCTGATGACTTATTCCCGACCGAGCTGCAATTGTCTTCAAATGCTGTTTACTTAAAAGCCGGGATTTACACGTATCGATCGAGCCGGGATAATCTGGGGATAAATAGCTTCTTCAATAATTCAGAGATGTCTATTTGCGCCTCTAAGATGAAGTGTTCACCTAGGGCCCTTGAGCACTCAAGTGGGCAACCCCTAAAGATGGCTGCACAATATACATGTCCTGTAAGACGCCTCCACCTCGGAGCGCCCCCTCCCCTTCCCGCCAGACAGGAGCAGTTACAATTATAATGGCAGTAAATTGAGGGCTGGCAGCAGAGCCATGAATAAGCGGCAGAAATCACTTCAATGCTGCTCTCAGACAAGACATTAGAGAAACAGTTAAAAATGATCTGAGCCGAAAGAGACAAACCACTAACTCCTACACAGTGATGTGACGAGCGTCTGGACTGCACCGCATGGGAGAACTGCTGGGAGACTCGCAGGAGCTAACTACATTATATTGACTGACGGCTCGGTATAAGTCACACAGTAGACGAGGAACTAAAAACAAGCGTCCCCGTAATGTTTGATCCTACGAAATCAGAAGAAAGTTCTGTGGACTTTTGGATAAATCCTCAGACCTAAAAGAGTGTCAAAAAGTTATCACTGTAACCCCATGGTGAAAAAAAAAATTATTTATACTAAAAAACAGGTAGCATATCCTCAGGTTTTTCATGGGGCGTTTAAATCAGCTCCACTGGTGGGCCCACATAATCAACTCCACTGGTGGGCCCCGATAATCAACTCCACTGGTGGACCCCTATAATCAACTCCACTGGTGGGTCTCAATGATCAGCTCCACTGGTGGGCCCCAAGTATCAACTCCACTGGTGGCCCCAAGAATCATCTCAACTGGTGGGTCTCAATGATCAGCTCCACTGGTGGGCCCCAAGTATCAACTCCACTTGTGGGCCCCAAGTATCAACTACACTGGTGGGTCCCAAGAATCACCTCTACTGGTGGTGCCCAATAATCATCTCCACTGGTGGCCCCAATAATCAACTCCACTGGTGGCCCCAATAATCAACTCCACTGGTGGACCCCTATAATCAACTCCACTGGTGGACCCCTAGAAACAACTCCACTGGTGGCCCCGAGGATCATCTCAACTGGTGGGTCTCAATGATCAGCTCCACTGGTGGGCCCCAAATATCAACTCCACTTGTGGGCCCCAAGTATCAACTACACTGGTGGGTCCCAAGAATCACCTCCACTGGTGGTGCGCAATAATCAACTCCACTGTTGGGCCCCAAGAATCATCTCCACTGGTGGACCCCAAGAACCATCTCCACTGGTGGACCCCAAGAACCATCTCCACTGGTGATCCCCAAGGATCAACTCCACTGCTGGGCCACAAGAATCAAAACCACTGATGGTCCTCTGACCTACCTTTCACTGGTGGGCCCCATGAATCAACTCCATTGATGGACCCCAATGATCAACTCCACTAGTGGGCCCCGAGAGTCATGTCCATTGTTGAGCTGTAGGAACCAACTGCACTGGTGGTCTCCAAGAATAAACCCAAAGGGCGACATGTATGAATTCGATATTTTTTACTTGGCGCCGACACTCCAGATTTTTGGCGCATTACATAGAGCTTAGTGTGCCAAACATCTCTCAAAGTTCCTCTCCTTACACTCTATGCCCATACAAAGTTTGGCGCATTAAGCTCAATGTAATGCGCCAAACTTTGTATGGGCATAGAGTGTAATGCGCCGATCTTTGAGAGAACGGATGAAGGCGCTTTGAAGTGAATTATTACATCTCATATTCAGTGTATAATGTGCCTGAATTTATGAAAGTGGTTTTTGTGCAATTAAAAATGGAGTCTAAAGTTCAATGCACCTCGCATTTGTGTTTGGCGCGTAACGAAACTTTGGCGCATTAGCAATGCGCCAAACATGTATAAAGGCTATGGGCGACATGTATGAATTCGAATGCATACTTTTTTTTTTCTTGGCGCCGACACCACAGTTCTAGATAGATATAGAAGAGTGTAGAATACGACAGATTTTTGGCGCATTACATAGAGCTTAATGCGCCAAACTTTATATGGGCATAGAGTGTAATGCGCCAAACTGGGCGCACTAAGCTCTATGTAATGCGCCAAAAATCTGTCATATTCTACACTCTTCTGTATCTATCTAGAACTGTGGTGTTGGCGCCAAGTAAAAAAAGTACGCATTCGAATCCCTAAATGTTGCCCTCTTAATGTTTCAATGCTCAGATTCTGAGATTCAGAGACTGTAGAATACGACAGTATGAAGATTTTTGGCGCATTACATAGAGCTTAATGTGCCAAGTTTGGCACATTACACTCTATGCCCATACAAAGTTTGGTGCTTTAAGCTCTATGTAATGCGCCAAAAATCTTCATACTGTCGTATTCTACACTCTTCTATATCTATTTAGAACTCAAGTGCCGGCGCCAAGTTAAAAAAAGTACGCAGTCGAATTCATACATGTCGCCCAAAGAGTGGTGGTAAATGACTCCTACTCTGAGTGGTCCCCGGTTATTAGTGATGGCCACAGGGCTCAGTATTGGGTCCTCTTTTATTTAATGTATTTATTAATGATATAGTGGAGGGGATCAATAGCACGGTTTCTGTTTTTGCAGATGACACCAAGCTATGCAGGGTAGTGCAATCTATGGAAGATGCTCATAAAGTGCAAGCAGACCTGGACACACTGAGTGTTTGGGCATCCACTTGGCAAATGGGGTTCAATGTGGATAAATGTAAGGTTCTGCATCTGGGTAGAAATAATCTACAGATATCATATGTCCTGGGGGTAATAATCTGCAGCATCATATGTCATGGGGGTAATAATCTGCAGCATCATCTGTCCTGGGGGTAATAATCTGCAGCATCATATGTCCTGGGGGGAAATAATCTGCAGCATCATATGTCCTGGGGGTAATAATCTGCAGCATTATATGTCCTGGGGGTAATAATCTGCAGTATCATATGTCCTGGGGGTAATAATCTGCAGCATCATATGTCCTGGGGGGAAATAATCTGCAGCATCATATTTCTGCTGGGGTAATATAATCCTGCCAGCATTATATGTCCTGGGGGTAATAATCTACAATATTTAATATAGCTGGGTAAAACTCATTTGTTCAAAAGGAGAGTATGATCTCTTCTAAGCAACAATGGTATAGTCTGTTAGATCACGGCATCTCCTTATCCGTCTCAATAACTTGAAAGTAGTATAGAACAGATATTTATAGTAGGAAATACTGTAGCATTTATTAATAGACCATATCACAAGTAGATAATATCAAGTAGACATACTTGTATTCCATTTGGTCATGATGATTTTAAATCCATGTGAGCACATGTAGCTCAGCGAAGCGGTCGGACAGGCAGGGCGTCACACACCTGTGGGGAGCGACGTTCCGACAGGCGTGCCTCTCTTTCTCAAGCATGCGGGCGAGACCAAATGGAATACAAGTATGTCTACTTGATTTTATCTACTTGTGATATGGTCTATTGATAAATGCAAATTAAAAAATCTAAAAACTCATCAAGTCCTGGGGGTAATAATTTGCAGGAAAAATAAGCTGGATTTAATAATCTGGGGATCATATGTTTTGGGGGTAATTTTTTTTGCATTCACCATAATTCCTTTGGGGGAAAATCTGTAGGGGAAAGGGGGCAAAAAACATTAAAAAGGGCAGCGATAACCCCAATCCAAAATTGCATAAAAAATATCCTTTTATTGAAAGAGTTAAAAACTTACAAGCGATGCAAGCGATCCCAGAGATAAACACACCCCTCCCCCACGAAAACTTACCGTTTCGGGTGACCACCCTTATCATAGCATAGACAAAATAAAATACAGTTATATAGCATACTTACTAAAATAATAAGCAAATTCCCCCAATCGTTGCTACCTGCCCCACGAAATCATTGTTTGCCGCCAAACGAATGCAAGGGGATGCCCGTCAAATTCCCGGACATGCGATAATCAAATTAGAGCCAGATTAAACCCAATTTCCGGACATGCGCATGAGCCCCTGTAAAACCCGGGGGTCGGTATCCATGAAACGCATATCCTCATAGGAACCAAACGGGTGCATGGACATTGATTCAGCGCAGAAAGTCAAAACCCATTGTGAAGTATAAAAACCCTGGGCCAATCAAAAACCAAACGAAAACCGGGCCCAATCGGCCCCAAAATTTACAGATAAAAATGTATAGGGGGCAAAAACGGTCTCCTTGGAAAACGATTGGGGAAAATTAGCAAAAAACACTAACCAAAAAGACAGATTGGAAAAATTACATTAAATTTATTTTTTATACCTTATAATGCAAAGCAGATCCCCTGCTCCAATGGACTGGTTTTTAGAGTATGGTTACGACCATTTGATCCAAACATAATAGTGAAACAAAATCTCTCCGAGATTTAAACCACAGGGAAAAAAGTATTTAGGGCGAGATCCAAAAGCCCCTACTTGGGGACCCCCTTAAATTTTCTCCCCCTCTGACGAGGGCAAAACCCTTTCAAACCCAATTATTTTAAAAACCCGGGGTTTTGGGTTAGTGTTTCCCTGAAAGATTAAAAAAATTAGTCTTTTTCCTGACGGCCCGTGTTACTTATATCTTTTTACATCTCCGGAAAACGTCCCCTTCATCTTCCTAGACGTACTACCACTAGTGGGTTGCAAATAGTGCACTGTGAAAATAAACCACTTTTTGAATTGCAGTTAAAAAAATTTTTGTGTTGTAATTTTTGGGTTACAGTTATCAGAAAATTTTTTTTGAATAAGTAAAAATCAATGTACGGCATGGAGGGCCCCCACATTTATAGCAACCTTTTGTGTCCCCATAACCTGGGGCCCTATGGATTGATATTATGTTGGAGAAATTAAATTAGTTACGCGCTTTCCCGGGAAAAAAAAATGGACCCCCTTTTGATAGCACTTTTTCTAAAATGGATCCCTAGTAAAAAAGGTAAATACTTCAAGCAGATTTTTTTAATCCAGCAAATTGCGGGGTATAACAAACTTGTGGGTCTCAACATCCCTTTGAAGGTTTTTTTAAATTTTCCCTATTGTTTTTGACCCATCCTTTGAGTTTCTTGGAGCTCCGCTTCAACATCCACTGCGGTACCCCCGTTTGGATAATCATCTGAATGACAGGCATTCCCCATGAAACTCCTCCTCTTCTACTACAATTTCTTTTTGACCTACCCTCACCCCAGGGTTTCCCCCTGCACTGTTCGGATAAAGCTTTTTGCGTGAAGAATTGTGTTACCGCTGTTTTTTTTCGATAAACCTGGTTTAATATGCCCCGGGTCGTCCCATGAGGGGAGGTCTAGAAACGGATTTTTATTCCCTACTAACAAATGAGTGAACCGCAAATTTTAAAATATTTTTTATTCAAAAAAGATATGAAATCGGGTATGGCAGGCCACCTCCCTCCCCTATAAATAGGAGGTCTCAAGTACCCCATACCACGAAATGGACTCAATAAAGGGGTTCTCCCGGGGTAAAAGTATAAGTGCTCCACCAAGCCATGACCAAATTGGGCCGGGATGGGGGAATTTGGCCCCCCCAAAAGACACCCTAAACATAAAAAAATTCCGGTTGAATAAAAAAAAATTGTGGTTCATTAGAAATTCCCGTACATTTTTGAGAATTCAAAACTTCCCGGTATATTCGTATAGGATACAGAAAAATTCAAGTGCCCTAGGGCTATTTTGGGCAGGGTATAATGGAGTACAGAGCTTTTACGTCACATGTAAGCCAGCCATATTATGACCCCCAGCTAAGGCCCCAAAACCCCTTTAAAGGGCTTCCTTGGTGCCCCAAATAAACCCGGGGAAACCCAACCACCCCAAAACTTTAGAATGGTACAAGCCTTGGAAAAGCCTTTTTCCCTAAGAGAAACCATGCCCGAACAATTGGTCTCATAGGGGGATGAATACAATCCTTTTGGGTTTTTGGGGGGTCCTAAAGGATGGGCCACGGGGCATTTTACTGAGATGTAGTTACCTGCTTCTGATTTAATTTCCCCCAAGCTAAATTCACTAAGAAGGAGGATAGTTGGTTTTTTAAAAATCCTTTGGGTTCCCGTTTTTAAACCCGCGATAAGTTGTAGTGTCAGACAACATTTCCTAATGCCGTAAAAATATACCTGTTTGTCCGGGCCCCCGGGACCCCCTTTATCCCCCACTTATGACCAAATTCCGGGTTGCCCCCAATTCCTCCAATGCCCGTTCTCACCTATGAGATTGTAAATTTAGGACCAGAATGGGCATTGTCCCAAAGGTTTTAAGCTCCCTCCTACAGCATTTGGAACCATCCCTAAAAGGAGACGGGGAAAAAACCGGGTAGAAGTCCGGATTTGAAATGGGAAAACAGGGTCGGGAGTCGCCCGCAAGCATGTCGCGAACCGCCGGTTCCTTAAAACCTGCAAATAAAATTGCCAATTTTTTTAAACACAAATCTTTTACTCATTCACTGTAAACATCGCAACAGGTAATTCACATTCAGAAAACTCCCCGGAACTTTTAAAAAATGGCGTTTTTAAAGGGTTTTAACAATCTAACAAACCCATTAAACTCCCTTTAAAAGCAGGAAAGATTTCAAAAAATTAATTTTAGACAAAAATTAAAAACCCAGAGATAAAATTTTTTTTCGTGAAACTCGTTGAGTTTTATGGAAGAAAAATTTAGAAATCCAGTCCCGGAAACGGGTGTCAGCCGGGAGTTTTCCTTTTCCCCTTTTTTTCGTGTTTCCTTCCCCCCCCGCCTGCTTTTTTGCATTCTTCTTGTTTTTATATTCTTCTTTTGGCGGTAAGATTGTGGGGGGCTCAGAACTTTTAAACACGCTGGAGAAACATCTCAGAATCTGGTTTGGGTCAGTGTTGGAGCCTGAATTTTTGGGGACCCAAAAAACTTTTTTTTGATTGGAGGAACCTCTGTATTGTCTCGTCTTCTTTTTAAAGGATCTAGGTTTTAAAATAATTAATTTTTTATGCTCCCCTTGTAACGCTTATTTTGATGTCCAAAAAGATCTTTTGGAAAATTTGGGTTTCTTAAACCCCCATAATGGAATCCTCCCCAAAATTGTTTGCATCGGGCCCATCCGGACAACATCGCTTCAAACTGTGTGGGTTCCATATTGATTGAAGGGTTTGTTTTAATATTTCATACTTGGGGTATTTGCTGCTTTTTTTGTTCCAATTTTACAATTTAAACCCCTTGAGGGGAACAGGAATCGTATACCATTCCATTTTCCCATAAATTCTTGAAAAACCGGGACAAATTTTCTTAATCCGTAACCTCGTTAATCACTTTACGTTTATATAATTATCGAGGGTAGTGGAATCCCACCAGGTTTTGGATTTCCGTGCCCAATTTTTTCCAATTCTTTTACTTTCAGGGGAAAAAATTTGGTGGCTAGGGAAGCACCATTTACATTTTGGAAAACCAACTGGGCTTTTTTTTTGCCCCTAGTGGGTTCATCATGACAGCAGGCTGGTGCTGTAACTGGGAATCGTTTTAAAGATTTTTGCTGGTAGGGGAGCAGACCCCAAGGGTCTCAATAGCACGACCAGTCAAAAGAAGGGTTGGGCACTCCCCCCCAAAAAAAACCCCAAGGATGGTGAATCCACGCCTCCACCCAGAGCCAACACTGAATAGCAATGGGTGATGCCCGTACAAACTTCCGGACATGCGCATAAAAGAAATTAGACAGAAAAAAATTCCA